>JAHCHA010013465.1:1186626-1239362 GCA_027742795.1 Vigna hirtella | reverse complement strand
CTTGTTTAACCCTCGGCAAGTGTGACCGAATCGTATCAAGTAATAAAACTAGGTAAGACCAAGTATCGTTTTCCCAAAGGACTCACGGCCTAGTTAGTTATATGATTTGTTGATTATTTAAGACTTGTAAACAATTGATTTTAGGTTTTAAATGCAAAAGACAGTAATTAAACATGTATGCATGAATTTGATCAATGGAAAAGAGGAATACAAACACTTTAATGAATTAGATGGATGAGTATGTTGTTGGGGTTATCAATTTCATCTTATCCACTCTCATATACTTTTAGGAATTCATCATTCCTTTCATCAATGTTAATGCCACTCTCTAAATCACCTTGCAAGAAGGCCTATCCTTAATTACGAGTTCATACAATTCCTAACATTCCTAATAATTAATTCTGAAGCGCAGAAGCTTAACGGCAACCAACCCTCATATTCCTATGTCTAGGCAATATGCTATTGGGAGAATTTTCCCCGGATCTAGATTTCCTCGTACGTTCCCATATCGATAAAATCAATAATCATGGCATTGAATGAGTTAAACAATGCAAGCTTTAAGCAAAGAGGAAAAACCCTAACTAATGATGAAAGAAAGCATGTATCTTAAAATAAGATGTTAACACAAATTCCATATATGAGAGTTTCACAAGACTACATTGATTCCCCAACAACAATACAAGGTTTAGTTCACCATATTCATGGTGAAACTAGATGAACAATAATGAAATAAGGAAAGATAGAACCCTAGAAAGATGAGGAGGTAGCCTGAGCATCCAAGGTCTTCCTTCAAGGGGTGGAAACGTGAGTGTTTGCTTCGTCTCAGCCAAAGATCCAAACCCTAGGACGTCCTAAAGCTTATATATTATTCTAAAAAATACAGAAAATTAGGCCCAAGCCCATAAAAGTAACAGAAAACCGGTCCAAACCCATTTAGAATGGCGCTCAGCGGTATTTTACCGTTGAGCGGTAATAGCGCATGATCCATTTTGCCCCCAGCTGCTGTTTTTGCCCCTTAGCGGTGATTTTGGCACCTGAAAAGTGGCGCTCAGCGGTATTTTACCGCTCAGCGGAACTTTTTCTATATTCTGGTTGACTTTTCAGCATTCTGGTTGACTTTTCTGGTTTCTGGTTGACTTTTCAGGTTTCTGGTTGACTTTTCAGCACTCCAATCATTCGGTACTTCAATTCTTCTTTCAAATCATTCAATTAGCCTACAAAATCAAGGGAATCTTGCACAAAACCATTAAATTCACTTTCAACTCTCTTATTCACAAAACTAAATCAAAAATATGAGTTCAAGCTAGTTTCTGAGTGTTAAAGGTTGCTTTTAGTATCAATTTTAAGCATGAAAATAACAGTTCTTCAACTGTTATCACCAACAATCTAAAGCTCAAAGCAGAGAGGTAAAGCCCTCTCAAAGCCGAACGGTAAAGCCCGTTCACTAGAAAGCACTCCTAGCTAAAAGATCGAGCGGTGAATCCCTCTCGGCAGAGAGGTAAAGTCCTCCCATTAGGAAGTTCTCCAGGAACTCCTAGTGTAAAGCCGAACGGTAAAGCCCGTTCATTGGGAAACACTCCTAGCTCAAAGACCGAGCGGTAAATCCCTTTCGGCAAAGAGGTAAAGTCCTCCCATTACTAAGTTCTCCAGGAACTCCTAGTGTAAAGCCGAACGATAAAGCCCGTTCACTAGGAAACACTCCTAGCTCAAAGACCGAGCGAAAAATCCCTCTCGGCAAAGAGGTAAAGTCCTCCCATTAGGAAGTTCTCCAGGAACTCCTAGTGTAAAGCCGAACGGTAAAACCCGTTCACTTTGAAGCACTCCTAGCTCAAAGGCCGAGAGGTAAATCCCTCTCGGTTCATGTTGAAGGCCGAGAGGTAAATCCCTCTCGTGAACTAAAATAGTTGATGCCGAAGAACGAGAGGCAAATCCCTCTCGCCAGAAAGTTGAAAGACCGAGAGGTAAATCCCTCTCGCCAACAAACTGAAGTTATAAACCGAACGGTGAAGACAGTCCCATGTGTACTATAAATCAAACGGTAAAACCCGCCCCCTAGGAGGAACTCCTAGGTCAAAGTCAAAGACCGAGAGGTAAATCCCTCTCGGTCGAAAGGTAAATCCCTCTCGGTTCATGTTGAAGGCCGAGAGGTAAATCCCTCTCGGTTCATGTTGAAGGTCGAGAGGTAAGTCCCTCTCGGTTCATGTTGAAGGCCGAGAGGTAAATCCCTATCGGTTCATGTTAAAGGCCAAGAGGTGAATCCCTCTCGGTTCATGTTGAAGGCCGAGAGGTAAATCCCTCTCGGTTCATGTAGAAGGCCGAGAGGTAAATCCCTCTCGGTTCAAGTTGAAGGCCGAGAGGTACATTCCTCTCGGTTCATGTTGAAGGACGAGAGGTAAATCCCTCTCGGTTCATGTTGAAGGCCGAGAGGTAAATCCCTCTCGGTTCATGTGGAAAGCGAGCTCCTCACTACAGGAAAAACAACCTCCCTCAAACTCATAAGTCCTATAGTTAACCACAGCTAAAGCCGAACGCTTAACTCATACTTGGGGGGCATAATGTATCGTACCCTGTGGAGGTCGAACGGTTAACATTCAGCACCGTTGGGTCCATCCACTCAGGTCAAAGATTGGGCCGCAATTGGACCAGCGCTTAAGCTATTGTTGGGCCAACAGTCAAGCAGATGATAAAATAATCAAAGAATATCTAATTAAAGATATTGATAAGTAGGTTATAAACAACCAACCGGATTTTCAGGTACTCTGTTTATATCTTATTCTGTTTATATTTTATTGGGTTTGTATCAGCACAAGATCCATGAGGTAAATTATAAATACAAAGCTAGGGCCACAAGCCAGCGACTTTCCACTTACGCATTATTCACTCTCTCCTACTCTCAAATACTCAATAGTGATAACCATTCACTAAAATATTCAACCAAAAGCCGAGGCTCTTCAAATCACACGCCTAACTTGAGCGTCAGAGTATCTTTTGCAGATACCTTCCCCTGAAACACGAAGGCAACCGATCGGCTAAGACTGAAGTGACCAAACGGCTCAGACGGAAGTTCACCGAACAACTCCGACAGAAGAAAAACAAGCAGCTGAGACGATTCCAGCGTTCGGAAGGAAGACACGTGAACAAAGGTTCGAAACATATATATATATATATATATATATATTATGTTTGGTTTCATTAATAAAGTTGAAGATAGAAGAAAGGGTATAGCTTCCTGGACCTTATCCTATTTCTACCAATAACCTATTACCTACGGAATCTATTTTTCGGAACATAATAAAAAATTCAGAATTCTTTTTTTCTGGAAAGCAATCACTCTTTTTCATTAAGGAAAGGAAAAAGTTTTTTTATGGGATGGAGGGAGAAATTGTTAGTAGGTAATTAAAAATTCGTGACAGTTAGACAGTGAAAACTGTTGTCATAACATAATACCTTCTAATCAATTTTGAATGAGACCTTATACTCATATCAGAAGAATATAGTGCTTACAGTGTCTCTGTCAGAGTGTGTTGCTTTCTCGTTAGTCTTTCTTCTTTTTCTCTAACAATTGTATCAAGAGGCAGCAACATCAATGGGGCCTGGTGCATTCTCAACAAATCTATCCATTCTCAATGGCAAGAACTGGGACAAATGGTGCATGCAGATGAGGGCAATTCTTGGACACCAAGAAGTTGCAGAGGTGGTTGAAGAAGGGTTTCCTATGCTGAGCGAGAAAGCCACGGATGCAGAGATGGTTAATTATAAAGAGAACAAGAAGAAGGATTGTATAACTACCTTTTTCATCCATCAATGTGTTGATGAAGTTCATTTCGAGAAGATGGCAGGAGCTGCAACTTCAAAGGAGCCATGGCAAATCCTTGAAAAATGCAATGAAGGAGCAGAAAAGTTAAAGAAAGTGAGTTTGCAAACCATGAGGCATCAATATGAGTTGATGTAGATGGGAAGCAGTGAGAGAATAGCTGAATTCTTTAACAGCATTGTGACCCACACAAATGCGATGAAGAACTGCGGAGAAAAGATTACAGATTAATCTATTGTTGAAAAGATTCTAAGAACTCTGAGCTCCAAATTCGATCCTATTGTGGTGGCCATTGAAGAATCAAAGAAAATTAAAGATTTGAAAGTGGAAGAATTGCAAGGGTGTTTGGAGGCACACGAACAGTGATTAATTGAAAGAGAGGGTGATAAATCAAATGATCATCAAACGTTGCAAGCCAATGCTTCGAAGAAAAGTAGCTACAATTCCAAAGGGAATTATCGAGGTTGTGGTGGAGGAAGGAGTTCGAGCAGTAGTTCTGGGAGATGTTGGCAAAATCCAGATCAAGAAAAGACAAATGACGAAGGCTCAGAAAATTCGTTTAAACAGAAGAACCCTAATAATTGGAGGGGTGGAAAGAAGAAGTTTGATCGAAAACGGATTGAGTGCTTCAACAGCAATCGCATTGGACATTTCTCTTCCGAATGTACTGCAGAACCGAGGCACTCAGATAATAAGGGAAAGCATAGAAATCATCAGGCACATATGGTCAAAGAAGAATTTGAAGAAAACTCTGATGAAGAACCAGTAATTTTGATGATGCTGGCTTATTTTAAGGATAGCTGGTATACTGATTCAGGATGTTCCAATCACATGACTGGACATCATGAGTGGCTAGTTAATTTCACTGATAGAAAGAAGAGTACCATTTGTTTTTGTTGATGATAGAGTCATCCAAGCTGAAGGAACTGGAAACATGACTTTGAGAAGATCAGATGGAAAACAGATAGTAATTACTGATGCACTTTATGTACCGAAGATGAAAAGCAACCTGATAAGCATGGAGCAATTACTGCCGCAGAAAGGGTTTTCCATGAAGATGGTTGATAATTTCCTTGAGATTTATGATTCCAGACAGCAATTGGCAATAAAAGTATCTCTGGGTCAAAATAGAACTTTTAAGGTCAATCTGAGCACAATTGAAACCCAATGTTTCTCTGCAGCTGTGCTGGATGAGTCCTGAATTTGGCACTTAAGGATGGGACACTTGAATTTTAGAGACTTAAACTTACTGAAATCACGAGGCATGGTTACTGGTCTGCCTCACGTCACAATTCTGAAAAAGGTATGTGATAATTGCTAGTAAGAAAACCAGAAGATCTTTTGGCTCATACACAATGTCCAGGGCTTGTGATGTCTTGAATGTTGTTTACTCTGATTTTTGCGGACCTTTTGATGTTCTTTCATTGAGAGGGAATAAATATTTTGTTCTATTAATGATTTCAATAGAAAGGTGTGGTTGTACTTGATCAAAGCTAAGCATGAGGTGTTTAATATCTTCAAAGAAGTCAAGATTTTAGTAGAAAAGCAGTCTGAGAAATGTTTGAAATTGTTGAGGACAGATGGGGAAGGTGAATACTCTTGAAATGAATTTGAAGGATTCTGCATGAGGTTGTTGCTCCTTATACCCCTCAACACAATGTAATTTCTGAAAGGAGGAATTAGACTATTGTCAATATGATAAGGAGCATGCTAAAACAAAAGTCAAGCCTGATGGTTCAGTGGCCAAGCATAAAGCCCGATTGGAGGCCAATGGTTTTATGCAAAAGGAAGGCATAAACTATTCTGACGTTTTCACACCAGGAGCAAGGTAAGAAACTATGAGACTGATAGTAGCACTGGCTAGTTTGAAGTACTGGAAAATGTGGCAGCCTGATGTAAAATCTGCATTTCTGAATGGTTGGTTGGATGAAGAAATCTACATTGAACAGCCCCCTGGTTTCGTGCAGAAGGGGAGTGAGCATAAAATTTTGAAATTAAGGAAGGCTCTATATGGCTTAAAACAAGTCCCTTGAGCCTAGAATAAGAGGATAGATGCCTTTCTACATAGTATCGGTTTTGTGAAGTGTCCTGTTGAGCATGGGGTTTATGTGAAAAATCTGAAGCTGAATGAGATTCTCATCTTGTGCCTCTATGTTGATGACTTGCTCATCACCGATAGTAACTCGTCAGATATTGAGTCAATCAAACAGAATTTAAAGATCGAATTTGATATGACAGACTTGGGAATTCTATCCTACTTCCTTGGTTTGGAATTCATCTACACTGAAAAAGGAGTTATTATGCACCAAAGGAAGTACATATCTGATGTACTTGAAAGATTCAATATGCTAGGATGTAAATCTGCTGAAACCCCTGCTGAAATGAATTTAAAGCTTGCAACTAGTGAAGGTGAAGCTCCTACTAATGAAACTCTCTTCAGACAGATTGTTGGTAGCTTGAGATTCATCTGTCAGAGCAGACCAGAAATTACTTACAGTGTTGCCTTGGTGAGTAGAATTATTAGAAGTCCGAAACAGATACACATGTTGGCTGCAAAGAGAATATTGAGATATTTGAAGGGAACAGTTGAATATGGAATTTTGTTCTCCAATATTAAGGAGGGAAATGTAGAAACAAGGCTGGTTACTTATTCTGACTTAGATTGGAGTGGACATAGTGGACAGAAAGAGCACCATGGGTCAGGTTTTTCTGCCATAGACTGGCCAAAAATCCAATGTCTCTTGGCAAGAGCAAGCACATAGAAACAAAATTCCATTTTTTACCGGACCAAGTAAATTAAGGTGTGATTCAAATGAAGCATTGCAGAGCTGAAGTGCAATTAGCTGACCTTCTTACCCAGGCATTGAAGATTGACAGATTCAAGAAACTAAGATTCTTTGAATATTGTATGTTTTTCATAGTGTGGATTTTGAATCAAGGAGGAGTGTTGTTAATAGGTGATTAAAAATCCAGGACAGTTAGTAAGTTAAAACTGCTGTCGTAACATCTTGTATAAAATACTCTCTGTTAGCTCTCTCTAATCAATTTTGAATTTGAATGAGACCTTATACTCATATCAGAAGAGCACATTCTCTGTTAGAGTGTGTGTGCTGTTCTCTCTTTCTCATTACTCTTTCTTATTTTTCTCTAACAGAAATTTGATAAGGTGTAGAAAGCAAGAGCCAAGAATAAAACGAGTTACCAAAAAATGAAAACACCTAATTATCAAGTCTAATAATCTCATTATGACCTAATTATATGTATTTTTCATTTTAAATTAAATTATATCTATACTATTCTGTAAAGAATTCATCTTTTGTTCACATTTTTCAATTTTTTTTAAATTTAATAATTTTTATTTGATTGTTTTTTTATACTTAATAATTTTTTAAAATAAACTAAATAAAAATTATTTACAAAATAAATAAAAATTATTAAAATTAAATTGTAAAAATCATTTATATGTATTTTTATAATTATAATATTTTTTGTCATAAAAAATGTAAACATACATACATATATTTCTATTAGTTTTAAAGATAAAAATAATTTATCAGTCAATATCTCATAAATTAAAAAAAAAGTGAATCTAAATTTTTTTATGTAAAACAGTAATAATAGAAAAATATTTTTTTAATAACATTTTTTTAAATTTTCTTTTATAATAACTTATACAAGGGATATGTGATTGATCTATTTTAAATATAACTAATAAAACAGTGACGTTTAAAAGAGTTGGTAAAATATCATCGTTCTTAATAATAAGTTTGTTTTTTTTGTCCACTTTCTTCCTCACTTCACTTGTAGTATCTTTCAGTGAGCCTTCTTTATCCAGTGACAGGTTAGGCATCTTAATAACTCTTCTATCTCTGAAAGAGTGAATCACAGAACGACCACCACCTAAACACAGCCTTTCTAACTAACTTGGAAGTTCTAATTCCGCCATGGCAGTACCATCGTCACTGTTTTCTCTCTCATTCCCCTTCGACCCTCAAATCCAAATCCAAAACCTCTCTTTCTCTCTCTCTCTGCCTTCTCACTTCTCTCTCTTCACCTCCACCAAACCCCGTTTCCCCGCTTTCAAACTCTCCTCTTCCCACTCTTCCTCTTCCCCTCTCACCACCGGCTTCCTCACTGACGACGACCTCCGCCGCCTCAACTCCCTCGAATCCTTCCTCTACCGCTGCGACCTCCCCTCCGGCTCCCTCTCCGTCCGCCTCATGCGCCCCCACGAGACCCGTTCGACCGTACTCCTCCTCGCCCACTCCTTCGCCGAGTCCTTGCTCATTCCCGCCGCTTACGTCAACCTCCTGGCTTTCCTCATCAACCAGTACCTCCTCCAACGCCTGACGCTCCTGCCCAACACCGCCACGCTCGTCGCCTTCTATACTCAAACACCATCGCCACCTACTGCTGCTGCTGCTAAAGAAGACGAGGAAGAATCATTACAAGAAGAACCACTACAAGAAGACGATGGAGCACCCTTGGCTGGAACTGTCGAGATCTGTTTCAACAGAAGAGGCGCCAATGCTTCCGTTCCCTCGCCCACCCCTCCGAGGGATTCACCCTACATTTGTAACATGGCCGTGCAAAAATCTCTCAGGAGGTATCTGCACTCTTACAATTACTTAAAACAACATGTTTATCTTTCTATATGTAGTTGGGAAATTAATATATCGAGCAAATTGTAGGTTTTACTCTATTGTATAATCGCAAACGTGGTTGGGAAGGAAAACTATAAAAAGTGACCCGTCAAATTTTTTGATTGTGATTCATCATTGAGAGAATCTTTGTAAATACTTGCCTGTGACATGATTATATAATGAAAACAATTACAGACTGTTATATATAGCTAGTTTCTTAACTTCTACGATAATTACCTGAAATTCATTATAGAATATAACTTAATATAACTTAATCACAACCCAAAACCCAATGCATGGTAAATTCGTTGATTTCTACCATCTTTATTAAAGGTGATCAGTCCAAGTTATTTGAAAGAGATTAATTATTGACAAAGTTATTGAATATTTTGTATTTATGACATGATTATAAAAAGAAAACAATCACAAATTGTAACATATAATTAGTTTCTTAACTTTAAGCTAATCGCTAATCACTAATTAAGGATCACAATATGAATGAGAGGATAAAACTTTCATGTAAATCTCAAACCCTGTGTATGGTAAATTCATTGTTTTTTACCGTAACTATATTAAAAGTCATATCATCAATGATTTTTAAACCTCCTTTATTTTTCTGTTAAATATTTGAGGATTGGTTTGGCCAGAAAAAAATAGACGTGTTGGAATTTCAGGGGTAGTTTTTGATGGACAAATTTTAGATGAAGTTCGTTGGATATTGTTTTTTTAAGAGTATTGAAGTTTTACTTCCATAATAGAAGTTTGTAGTAGTTATCTGCATAAGTTACCGGGGTGATACTTCAATTGTAATTGGAGCATAGTGCCAATAGCATCTAAAGAACTACTGAGTTTTTTCGTAGTATGATGAACTTGATATTTTTTTCTTATAAATTATCTTGAGTATTTATACCTTTTCTGTACCTGCTATAACTGTAATTTCTAGATTGGGTTAGGTGGGTTCTTACTTGGGAGAGATTTAGTATACTTTTTCTCAGTTGTGGTTTAGGTTTGATTAACAAATTATTGAAGAAATCTGTTGAAGTTTCATTGATTAATTCAACTTGTGCTTTTGCCAAATTTTGAAAGAATGATTGTTGTTTGGGTTGATGAGTAAGACTTTCAGTTGTTTTTTGACAAGTGTTATATTCTGGGCTCAACTTTGAATATTGTCACTTTATATTGTTCGAACTGAAGCATATCTATTCATTCAAGAAATTGAGTCTTGAGTTGGAATGTTCAATAGGGTGGAAACTTGAATTGGAGCTTGTGTTTTTGATTCATGTTGTGAACAAATGTGATTATAAATAGAATAAAAGACTTGGCTGGTTCCTGCCAATAATGAAAAGTTCTTGATATGGGCTTTATTCTCAAACTATGTGAAAATTGTGAATGTCTCTAGTGTAATCTAATGATAAAGAAAGATGTCTTGGTTATAATCTAATAAAATTTTGAAACTATGAGACAAGGTGGTTCTTATCGAGGAAGTTAATTGTGTGTTGTCTCTCCATTCTAGTGAGGCAGGAGATAAATGTACTTTTTATATTTTATATGCTATTTTACATTGCTTCTTTTACATGGCAATTTGAGTAGGGAAAACCCACAATTAGATTTAAATAATGAAGCATTTTTGCTACCTTCTTTACCATGAAAGATTTGCAATTTATATTTAAATCTTTAATTTACATCTGTTGACTACAGACAGAGATTGACATCATCCTGGCAATTGCAGCTATATTCTTGTTTCCAAGCATAATTCGGCAAGTATACAATGCCATGTTCAATTTTAAAACTTAATGGTCTACCTTCCGTGAATGAATGCATGACTGTTGCAAAGCCTCTACTAGTTGCTTTGAGCATCACATTTCATTATCAAGTTTATACAATCCGACATACATTGTTAATCCTAAATTCCCATGTCTTAGCTAACATTTTAAAACTGACTGTTAAACTACCTGAATGTAACTAACTTTCTGAGTGTATGTTTCTGATTCTATTCAGGAGGGGCATTGGCTGGCATCTTCTAAAGGCAAGTGAGGAATTAATTTCTCAGATGAGTTCCTCAAAAGAGGTTTACTTGCATTGCAGAATGATTGACGAAGCTCCATTTAAAATGTACACAAAAGCAGATTACAAAATTGTAAAGACAGATAGTATTTTAGTCCTGTTGATGTTGCAGAGACGCAAGCACTTGATGTGCAAGGAACTCCCTCTTTCAAGTACGACTACAGAATCAGATCTGTCAGAGTATGATAAACAAAAGACTATATGAATGCGTATATGGGTTGCAAAATATTGGTCAAGGTAATGTTGTCATTGTCTCAGTTTCCTTGAAAGCTTGTATGTTCTGTGTTTCCACACAATCTTATACTCAAATACATGTCCTAGGGTAAAGATTCTTATTTTTAATTTTGGAATATCCGTTTCAGCATTGATAGCAAGATGGACATGGTGGTTTTAAGTTTGACTGGAGAATAGAGAGTGGTATCATGCATCCTTATTTATTTCTCTTATCTTTAGGACAGGGACTGAATGATACAGGTAAATTACAGCATACTGTTTTCTAAATTTTTTATTTCCTTGTCTGGCTTAGACAGTCATGTAATAATGGATAAGATTGTGAAGCTGGTAATGGTAACATAACATGTGATAAAATATACCAAGTCGGGTACATGGTTCTTTATTTAAGAACCAGATATTAGATGCATGAAAATTACAAATCTTTATTAACTCTGTGTTTCTTCAATATAATTAAAACAATGATTTATATGTCTATGGACATTCTTGAAATTTGAAGGTGACATATGGAACATGTTGAACCATACCAATCATATGCCCAAATAAAATATTAATGTTAGAAAGTCGGGGAACATTTTCTGGGGAAGTGGGTTTATTTTGTTGAGGTCTCTTTAACACTCTTGCCATATGACCAAAAGGGGTGCGAGTGACATGAGGGCATGACTGGTGGTGGAGAAGAGATAATGGAAATGCTCTTTCTTTCTCGGCCATGAAGGATTGAGTTCCTCATCTCGTAAAATCAGCCAAGTTGTTATGATTTGTACTGATCATATTAATATGTTTGGCATATATCTGAATGGAAGAACTGTTGGAGTTCACTTTTTATTATCATCAAGATAATTTTGGTGTCTAAACTGTGATTTCACTAGATCATTCTCAAAGTATGCATAACCATACCCAAGCCTTTTGAATTTGTATAGATAATCGTTAGGAGTTCTTTTACACATTCTGCCATGGACGGTCTCTCATTACTCTCAGTTCGAACACATCTTGATGCCAGATTGGCAAACATGACTATAGACTGAATGGTGTAGGAATTTCGAGCCATCTCTGGATCTATCACCTTCCGAAGCTTTTTGCGGTCATTCAGAATGTTCCTCACCTGCATAGGAATGATAATGAATTAAAGTCTTCCAGCTTTATGAATCTAGTGATTCTCAATGATAAGGCTCTATATAACAGAACAATAAAACAGGGATATTAACTAGGATTCCAAGGTTTTCGCTCTAGAAAAATACAACAGCATGGAAAGAAAATCTAGAAACAGGTTACGACATGGTCCCAAATGCCAAGGGAACACGCAACCTGTCCCAAGTCACTCAACAATTTCATAAACCTCTCATATTTCCTCTTCCTCACGTTTATTTCACATTCTTGTCATGCATGATACCAGAATCTTCCTCTCCAATAGAATTGTGCCAGCTGGCCTGTTTGTTAACAACCTAAATAGCCTCTTGCATGGTATGCTGTTCCTCGCCCTTCTCATTTCCCCTCCTCTTTCATGCGTTCCAGTTTGTTTCCGAGGTTCATTCCTTTCTGCTTAGGACACAGCCCATGTTGTTTCTTTTTCGTACTTTAAACTTAGGCTATGCGTCCCAGTTTGTTTCCGATATTCATTCCACACTACTAGCGGAGGTCAAATATGATTGGTAGTGGTTGGATGAATCTACAATTCTTGAACATGTGTGTGACGGGGGTTGGGGGTATTTCAAGTGAAAATACTATCTTGTTAAGAGGAGAGCTGAGATTGAGCATTGAATGTCTCATGGCTGGTGAACGTTACAAGTTTTCTATAACTAAAGTCACATCACTCTTACGTTAACTATTTCTCTCACTTTACACATACAAATATTTCTAGTAAGAAAGTTACTTTTTTGAGAGTGAGAGGTGCAAACCTGAGGCGTACGGTACAACCGTTCATAGATCATCAAGACTAAAAGGTTTTTAGGACATGTATTTTTAATATTGACCATTTATTATAAGATCTAACGGTTCTAATATTTATTTTTGTGACTCATTAAACAAGAGTTCTCACTTGATTATTTTTTAAATGCATCAATGACAACAACCTAGCCTTTTCCCACCTATTAGTTAATCAAACAGTTCTATAATATTTTTTGATCATGTCCGTAGACAACTCTTGACTATTGCATCTTTAATGGTTTTGTTTGTAGTTTCTCCCAGCCTTTCTCTGCCTCCAATGATTAAACTATCCTCTATCTGATGCACTGTCGTCACTATGACTTTCTCCCAATACCACCTTTTTTTTCTCAAATTCATTACTATTATTATTATTAATATTATCTAATAAGATTATTATAAAAAAAAAATAGCGCCTAGTAACCTTTTAATGAAATATAAAAAAATATAGTACTGAGTTTCGGGGCTTATATGTTGCCTTTACATTCATAAGGATCGACGCTGAAAGTATGTCCTACCTGTAGTACAAGGTTTTGATCGTTGGGACCTTGATTTAGATCCACTGCTCGGCGTCCAGTCAAAAGCTCCAAAAGAACAACACCAAAAGCATAAACATCACTTTGTAGAGTGAGTTTTCCAGTCTGTTGTGAAATGAAATATTTAACAATGTTAGTGTAAGAACACGTATTTAGCATTTCGCTGCCACTAGATATAAGATTGCAAGATAGCACTCTGGGATAGACACATCTGATTTGAGAAATAAAACTGCTTCTTATGCTGCATTCTTAGATGATGGAATGAATGATTTATTTGGCAATATCAATTTGGGTAACAATATTTGGTTGTAAGTATCGCGGGCTGAATTGAATCATGCTAATTTATGCTAAAAATTCCCCTAGCAGCATAAAAAAGCCGCGTTATATAACTGTGATGAGAAAATGCATAGGTATACAAGACTTTAGGAATTTAAGCATTTAGGTAAAGACAGAGAAACAATTTTAATAACTTGTAAAGACACCGCCCATGAAAGTCCTCCAGGCTGGAAATGTTGATCAGGATTGAGGAAGAAATTGCTTTGAACTTATACATGGAATGTTATTTACTAGAACATGTCCACGGGTGGTATGGGTTTTGCTCCTGAAACCTCTTAATCTAAAAGCATGGGCTATTATAAAAAGGCCTCTTCCTATGGTTAGACAATCGTTAAAATCAAATGACTTGTTAAGTCTAATGTTGGGCTTCTGGTTATAACAAAATTCTCTGAATCATTTAGTAGTAAATAACCTAATAAACCATATAAGAAAACTGAGACTTTTTCGGGCCTTAGGCTTCTAATGCGAATCAAAATTTCAAGGGTTATACTATTTTTCTTATGTTGGTGTTGAATTTGCTGACCTAATTTGCATGGGTGATTTATTTTTTGGTGGCCTAAACTGCTAACAAGTAACTAGTATGTACTGCTTTGGTGTTGTTCAACCATTGATATACCCTGCTCTGGATTAAGATCTCCATATTCACACATGGTTGAATAAGTATGCATGAGATGAAAAGGAGTTGAAAATTTGGGTATATTGCGCAAATGACCTACTTTGTAGCAATAACTCGATGTTAACATGTGGAGCTGTTTTCACCTTGTGCACATTATACTGGAATAATTGCACTAGTATAATGTGCACAATACATTTACCCTTGCTGCAAAGCAAAATTTCATTTTACCTTATACTATTATCTTAAGGCATTGAAAATTGTTGGAAGTCCCACATTGACTAGAGATAAGGTCAATTCATAGTTTATAAGTGGGTGCAAACCTCACCCTACAAGCCGGTTTTGTGGGGTTGAGTTAGGCTTAAAGTCCACTTCTAACATGGTATCAGAGCCGTGGTTAGAGCCTATTCTAGCGATATTTGTTGTTTGCTGGGCATATTGTTCCACCCGCTATCGGACCACTCATTAAAAATGTCTAATCCCACGCTCGAGAATCGACTAGAGATAAGGCCAATTCATACTTTATAAGTGGGTGCAAACCTCACCCTAAAAGCCAGTTTTGTAGGGTTGAGTTAGGCTTAAAATCCACTTCTAACAAAAATCGAAAAAATGAAGTATTGCTTTTTTTAAAATATCTTTATGGTATAGATGCATACCGATGTATACTCAGGATCAAAATAGCCAAAGGTACCAAGTACTCTGGCAGTCACATGTGTCTCTTGTCCTTCTGGCATTAACTTGGCGAGACCAAAATCAGATATCTACAAAAATGTAAATTTTATCTCTGTACATATGATTGTGATAATGAATTGTTGAAGTCACTATAAAGACTCTATTTACCTTTGCTTCAAAGTTGTCATCTAAGAGAATATTGGTCGATTTGAAATCCCTATGAACAATAGGAATTCCAACATCAGAACTTGAATGAAGATAAGCAAGCCCTTTTGCAGCTCCCAGTGCAACTTGGAGTCTTCGAGGCCAATCCATGTTTCTTTCCCCAATTCCTAAAATTAGATGTTAATTAATAAAATCTCGATGTTAAAAATTATGCCAATAGCATAGATTTGGGTCAATGACAAACCATTCAAATGATCTTGCAGGTTTCCATTACGCATATATTCATATACTAGGAATCTATGCTTTCCATCAGCACAGTAGCCTATCAAAGAAACAAGATTTGGGTGGTCAAGTCTGCTTAAGATATCAACTTCGACTCGGAACTCACGCTCCCCCTCTGCTGCTTTAATTGCTGGCAACTCCATTTTCTTGATTGCTACAACCTTCAGAAGGAGACTTGTTGTATTAGTATGTATTCATCTGTATCAAATTCACTAATTTTGAGCATTTTATAAGAAACATGATTTCTGTATGAAAGCTATAACCGACGTTACAAAGTCTTGTGAACTATGATGAATTCAAATTCCTAAGGGCAATAAACTTCTGTGTTACCTCTCCTGACCGCAATGTGCCTCGGTAGACTTTGCCGAATCCTCCTTTTCCAAGCAGATTCTCATCACTGAATGAACATGTTGCCTCTTCCATCTCCTTGAGTGTGAAAACAGATGATCCATGTAGCCTTTTTGTAGGTCGTGGTGTCTGATCTTCAAGTTGCCAAAGCTGTGCAGGTTTGTAAATCCCTGAATATGAAAGTTTGTAAATGTTACTCGTTGGTTATGCAATAAAAACAATCTAAAGTACAGGCTTAAACCATGAGGGACAAACACAATAAAGAGCCATTACAGGGATCTGTGTGCTCTTGAGATTTGCTTCTCCGGCGCTTGTTCCAGGCCGAGACCAAACCAAATGGCATGATTGATTGCTCTATGTTATATGTTCTCTGTTTGAGAAATGAATCGTCAGGCCCTAACAAACAACATACAATTGCATATAAATGACCAATTGATTTACACACTGAGATACAGGTGGTTCTGTGAAAAACTTGAAGTAAACTACTCCACAATTAATCACTCTAGAATATCTAGCATGCCTGAGAAAGCTATATTCCCATATAAAAAGCAGTTTGATAGAATGGAAAACCTCTGTGAATGGGGGTACGTGTGGATCAAGTGAAGCTAGATTAGAATCGTTGACAGAACATCTTCCAACAACAGCAGAAGGAGAGAGACAAAAATATGTACTTTAAGGCAAAGAGAGAGCTGATAAAAGTAGGTATGGCTTACCTATGGTTGAGATGTGATAGTAAGGGTGGGCCGGGCTTGCTTTGATGGTGAAATGGAAACCGATGCCTCATTCACCAAGTTCATCATGTTACCGTTTGCATTTTGAAAATCAGTGGCGGTTGCAATGCCCTTTTCATTTGTTCTCTTCATTGCAAAATTTGTTATCTTGTTTCCAAATTTTTCTCTCATATGGTGCAACCGTCGTTGTTGTTATTAAAGCTTGTCATCATCATCATTTGAATAAGCTTTTATTTGGCACCAATAATAATCCATGACCATCTATGTGGGTACCAAAGCCATTAAATACGTTTTGTCAGCTATCATAGCCAGAAAATGTGGAAAGGAGGATTTTTATTATTTTCAGGTGACGACAGAGGACAAATAAGAATAAGTAAAGTCATGACCATGTAATTCTTATTTTTATTTTTTCATTAGTAAATAAAATTATTTATTTATTATTTAAATACATTTAGTTGTTCATTTTAGAATAATCAGATTCGAGTTCAGTTGGGTTGATTATTCAGGGAGTTTCGTAGAAAGTATCAGATCAAAAGTTCTAATCTCAATCTGATCACAGTACAACACACAAAATAACAAAATATTTTGGATTTTACTATGTGATCATTGCATATAAAAGCCATAATATTTTGGACTCCAAAAGAGTAAGTTGAATTTTACATTTTGACTTTCGGATTAATGAAATTCACAACCTTGAATTTGAAAGCGTGTATGTAAATTAAAAAAAAAATTACAAGTCAATAATATTTGTCTATTAGATGTTATAAAAGAAATATTTTCATGTAAGAAAATGCATGCATGTTGCTAGAATAATATAGTTGATAGTTGCTTTTATTATAGTGTATTTATTTTTATCCGATCTAATAGACATACTAAAGAGCACGGTCTAATAAGATCTATTAAGTTATGAATCAGTTCAAACCTATGTCTATTATAGTAACATTTACATGTCATAACTAATTTTGATAGTTTGATATTGTGGTTATTATTTATGATGAGGTATCATTATAATATTATTAACTACATTGTTATTTTATAATTGAGGTAAGTATTATTCTACTAAGATAGGTCACGACTCATATTGATCTTATAAATATAACTAGTATTCCTTAAGGAATACTCATTTTATAATTAACTCGGTTTTCTAGCATCCAAGTATAGTAGCAGATTACAATATAGCATTGCATTACTTGGATCCAAGAAAGAACGGAGCAGAAGACAAATCTAGTCTGGAGAAATTTTGAATATAAAGCACAAGGAAAGCTTGCACTTAATCGGAACGATTATGAATCCCTTTTATAAGAGAGCTTATAAGGTAGAAGAACTTAATGAAAAGCTAAATGATCGAGGTCACCCCAAGAAAAACCTCAAGAATAGATAAACACGAAGGCAACGTCCACTGATAAAATGCCTAAATAGCACACATCCTAAGGATAAGCAAACATTTTATTCTTAAAACCTTCACTTGAAATATTTTATTTGTTTAGTTATTCATTTATGCTCTTTTATGCTAACAATGACCACTTACTAGCGGTACCACAACTCCGATCACACACTGATAACAGTTGAAAAACTGTTATTTTTATACTTAAAATTGATATTAAAAACAACCTTTATGACTAGAAACTAGCTTGGAATCATGCTTTTGCTTATGTTTTTGGAAATAAGAGTGTTGGACAGGTTTTATGCTTAATTTCCTTGTTTTTGCAGGTTTTTGAGATGAATTTGATGAAAGAAGTGAAGTGGGACAGAGATGGAATCAGAAAAGGACACAAAAAGTGCAAAAGAAGAGAAGCCGCAAGTACCGCTCAGCGCCAATTATCGTTGAGCGGCACTTTCAAGGAACCGTTGGCACCGCTGAGGGGTAAAAATGTAGCTGAGGGGTAGAATAGAAGATGCGCTATTGCCGCTGAGCGGTATTTACCGCTGAGCGCCACTTTTATGGGCTTGGGCCTACTTTTATGTAATTTTTAGAATAATATATAAGGTTTTAGTTAACCTAGGTCAGTCATCTTTGGCTGGGACGAAGCAGAAACACACTCTTTCACCCCTTGGAGGAGGATTTTGGATGCTACAACTCCTTTCTCACCTTTCTAGGGTTTTATCTTTAACTCTTTCATTGTATTTCATCTAGTTTCACCATGAATATTGTGAACTAAACTTTTATTGTTGTTGGGGAATCAATGTAATCCTTTTGAAACTCTCATGTATGGAATTTGTTCTTCAAAATCTTCTTTAAGATACATGCTTTCTTTCATTAATTGTTAGGGTTTTTCCTCTTTGCTCAAAGCATGCATTGTTTAACTCATTCGATGTCATGATAATTGATTTTGTCGATATGAACACATACGGGGAAATCTAGATTTGGGGAATCTCTCCCAATAGTAGTATAAACCTAGACATAGGCGTATGATGGTTGGTTGCCTTTAAGCTTCTATTCACTATAATGCATGATTAATTGCTAGGGAGACAAGACATTGTAAACTAGTGATTATGATTAGGCTTTCTTCGCCGAGACATCGGGTTTAAGGTAATTTAGAAAGTGGCATTAACAATTAATGAAGAAAGATGAATTCCTGAATACATGAGAGTAGATAAGGATGAAATTGATAAACCCCAACAACATAATCATCCATATATTTCAATTCACGTGTTTTGTTTCGTCTTACCATTGATCAATCCATGCATACATATTTACTTTTGAGTATTTGCATCTAAATCTTAATCAATCGGTTTTACAAGTCTTAGCTAATCAACAAACTACACAACTGTCTAGGCTGTGAGTCCTTTGGGAGAACGATACTTGATCTTATCAGGTTTATTACTTGATACGATTTGGTTACACTTGCCGAGGTCTTAACAAGTTTTTGACTCCGTTTTTAGGGATTAAAGATTTGTTCATCACACACTGTGTTAGAAACGAGAGCCTTATATTTCAAGCCAAGAGGGGGCTGAATTGGATAATGCCTTAAAAAAATTATCATTTCAAAAGCTTTGTAAAATCTTTGGTTTTCTTGAAATCAATGAAACAAGAAGTGATGAATCAACAATAAAAGAGAAAAGGATAGAAAAAGATTAACACAAACAAGTTATACTAGTTCGACCAAGCCTACATCTAGTCTTCCTTCAACAACCTTAGTTGAATGGATTTCACTATAATGATAGAGTTTACAAGAATACAGAGGTACCCCTCTCAATGTACTTCTCTCTCCACACTCAAAATCACTATAGCAAAACAAGAAGTGAATACCCTCACCCTCTTACAATATAGAGAACAATCATAATTCTCTCAACACCTTGAGAACAATCACAATCCTCACAGACAAGAATCACAACTCTCTCCCCTAACACACCTTCACAGGTACACAATACTCAAATTGTATAAGATGTATCTGATCTTCCATTCACACTCCAACAATGTAGATCAAATTAGAATCATTCCATCTCACTTTCTTGAATGAATCTTTATGTGTTAACAACCAATGATGCCTTGATTCTTCAAGATGACTTCTTGGACGCTCTTGTAATGAAAACTCAATGAAATAATTAGCTATGAAAGTGATAACAATTATTATGTTTTGAAACATAGCTCAAGTCGTATATATATATATATATATATGATTTTCTGAATCTTGACGTAATATAATCGATTAAGGAATTTATGTAATCTGTTAAGATTTTTGTTTTATTTTAACAAGTTTGCTTCTGTTTTAATAGATTATACCAAGCATGTAATTGATTATATAATCATACTAGCCAGTTATAAATTCATTTGACCATTATGATAGTTCAGGCTATTAAATGAAATGGATTTAAACAAAGTCAATTGATTTAACCTATTATACAACTTGTGTAATCGATTAACCATGTACTTAAGCAAATTTTCAATCCAATTTCCATTTTAAAAAGATCAACTCACTAATGAAACATATAATGGCATAGCTTTCTGTTTTAATCGATTAACCAACTTATGTAAGCGATTACTACATAGTTGTCTGTCCCTGTTAAGCATACAATGATATTTGAAAAAATCTAACAAATTATATACTTTGTTAAATCACATATTTCATCCAGAAATGACATATTCAATTTGTTTAAAGAAAGATTCATTTACTAATAATGAATTCTCATATAAAGAACAAACAAGATACATATAAGACAATTGTTATGTGGTTTGTTGTTCAAGAAACTATAAAACCATTCTTTTATTCATCATAAAAAACATAGATATAAAGGGTAGGTTTAGCTCTCCTATAAACACACTGCATAACTATGCAAAAATAACCATAAAGGAAGGAAGCAGAAAAATAAAATTTGAAAAATGGAAAGAAACTTACAAGAGCAAGAAATATAGCAGGCTCAATGGGGTTTCCTTCCCTAGGCTTCTCTAGCGAATGCACAAGAAGAAACATCCACTACTATAAAGCCCACAAATGTGACATCATAAGCACTTAAAGGATGCACTTGAGTTGCTGAATGGTAACATAAAGTCACATAGGTCACAATGATAAAAGACCACATAGGACCATAAACACGAACCACTAACGTGGTACTAAAGCCCTTGAATAAGACACTCGAGTTACTAGATCATAACATAAGACAATAAACACGGTACTCAAGCCCTCAAACGAGGGACCTAAGTTACTAGATTGTAACATGAATAAAATTCCATGAATATGGCATTAAAACTATTTAGATAGCACCTTTCATCTAAAAGGACCTCCAAATGAGGTAAAGCATAAAAAAATGAAGGAGAAATTGAGCTCAAACAGAGAGCTCAAAGCACTAGTATGTACACAAAATAAACTTGGTATTCTAGGGCCTAAGTACAAAATAAGCTCAACATTTAAGTACCTGAGCACAAAAAAGCAGTTTGACAAGTATCTGAGTACAAGAAGAGCACGAAGTACAAAAGAAGTTTAGTACTCAAATGCATGAGCATAAAAAGCAGTTTGACATGTATTCGAGTACAAGAAAAGCACGAGTACAAAGGAAGTTCAACATTCCAATGCTTGAGTGAAAGAGGAGCTCAACATTATAGTGCCTGAGCACAAAAAGTAAATCGATGTACTCGTGCCAAGTTCAATGGAGGGGAAAAAGAAGAAAGGAAACTATAGTTCTTACATTAAATAGGAACACAGACAAATACATCAAGAGGAAAAGACAACAGAAGAATGTACATAAAATAGGAAAGCTCGGACAACAAAGGAGTAGCTTGGCATACTCAGTAAACAGGAGAGAAACCTAGCAAGCCTAAGTAGCACAGGAAAAGCCTGAAAAACTCGGAGAAAGATTTTCTAGGTGAGTTGTCCTTATACCATCAGCATAAGTCGCTAACCTGCCAATCTTGACGATGACAATCTCCTCAACCTAGTTGACCACCAAGCCTTTCCCAAATGAATCACTTTCCCTTGAAGGGCCTAGACATTCATCCCAGTCATCTCGACTTTTACTATCAAAGTCGTCCTCTCATCCTCTCGTTTGGTCAAGTTGTCATCTTCACATTGGTTGCCCTCACTCAAAGAGCCTCAAAGGAGAAGACAAGCAACACGAGGATAAAACTCAAAGGATGACAAAGAGGATGAAGATCAAAGTCCAATACAAAAATATGTACTAAGTCTTCTCCAATTCGGCCAAAATGAGCAATGAAGCTTGATTGAAGGTGACAACATCAAAGAAAATCTACTCGAAGTCAATAACAACAAAGCAAAACCTTATCAAAGTCAGACGCATTAAAATAAAGCCTCCCTAAAGTTAGCAAACAAGTTGGAATGACTATTCTCACCCAACGACTTTCGAAGAGCTCAACCAAATGGCCTATCTACTTAAGAGCTTGACCGAATAACCAATCTATTCAAGAGCTCTGGATGGCCAATCTACTTCAGGGCTATGCCGAATGATCAATCTACTTAAAGAGTGATAATGCTAATTCTTACCATTATCTAAGCATCATTTTAATAGCAAAATGAACTCTTTTCTAGCTTGTAACTTGCTTAATCCTCTAATTTATCTTAGTTTTATGAATAATTGTGTTTTGGGCTACTTTGATGCAATTTCATCTATAATCCCCTATTTTGTAGCTAATAATGTGCTTGGAAGAATCTCCAACAATGTATAGAGCTGAACCAACCACAAGAAGCAAGCACATCTACAGAAAAAGAGAAAAAGATGCAGTGCAGAAAAATCAGGCCGGGCCCCCTGGTTCAGGGGGGCTGAGCGTCACCTGCACAGAAGCTGATTTCTGATATGCTTGAGCCGGGCGCCCCAGGAAGGGGGTCGGGCGTCAGTTTTCGCGCAACGCTCGCGCTTGGGCAGCCCATGGGGGGGGGCGTCATTTTCCGTGCAACGCTCGCGCCTGGGCGTCCTACGAGGGGGGTCGGGCGCAAGTCTCGCTGATGTGGCAGATTGAGCTTATTTAACCCTAAAACGCGAAGGGGTTTGGGTCTTTGATGGTTTGGAGGCGCGATTTCACTCAGAGGAGAGCTTGGAGGGCTGCTAGGGCTTGTGGGAACACTCCCTTCTTCCTCTTTGGGTTCTTCTTCTTCTTCCATGGCCATTTTGTAAGCTTAAAGGCTCTACATGGAAATGGAGAGCCAAACCCATCTTGTTGGGGTTAGTGTTAGCCTTTGAATCTTGTGTAATTGTTGAATGATTTGAATATATATATGCCTTTTCTATCAATTGCTAGTATTCTTGTTTTCAATCTTAAAGCTTGCATGTAATGGGGACGTTCATGACTTGATTTTGGGGTTTCATGGGTTATGGAGACGTAAGATGGAACCCAGAACTGAAACAGGAGTCCTTGTGGTTCATTGATTCTAGGGATGGAAGATGATTCACATGTTGTCTTAGATCCTAGTTCTTAATGCGGGTTTTGCTTGTTAATTAGTCAAGGGATTGACAGTTAATAGGTAAAAGTTAGGCTCTTTCACCTAAGGGATTAGGGCTAGAGTAATTTTGTGGATTGACTTTAGTTAATTGATGAAAAGGAGATGAAATTGTGTATGCGCAAGAGTAAATTGGTGAAACCTAACCTTAACAATGTCTTTTCATATCATTTCTAGTCTATTCCATTTCTAAGTTCCTTCAACACCAAAGTCCAACCATTATAAATACTCTATGTTAAATTTCTTGCACACCAACTGTTTGATAAAATACCAGAAAGAGTTTCTTGTGTTATTTTGTGCACTTTGATGTCTAATTGATTTATGAATATAAGAATTATCATGTGTTGCACAAGTCCCTTGGGAGAGAACGATATTTATCACTTGCTACGTTGCGACCGGTGCACTTGCCGTTGGTTTTGCAGCTAACAAAGAGCTCAGTCAAATGGCCAATCTACTTAAAGAGCTTGGCTGAATGGCCAATCTACTTAAAGATCTCAGCCGAATCGCCAATCTACTTAAAGAGGTCGGCTAAATGGCCAATTTACTTAAGAGCTCGCTTGAATGACCAATCTATTTAAGGACTCAGCCAAATGGCCAATCAACTTAAAAGCTTGGTTGAATGACCAATCTACTTAAAGAGCTCGGCCAAATGACCAATCTACTTAAAGAGTTCAGCTAAATGATTGTTAATTATGTCGGCAAGTGTACCGAATCGTATCAAGTAATAATAAAACTAAAAACATGAGTTCAAGCAAGCTTCTAAGTAAAAAAACATTGATTTAATATCAAAATTGAATAATAGATAACAGTATTTTAACCCGTTATCAATGGCCAACCTACTTCAAAGCTTGACTGAATGCCTGATCTACTCCAGATCTCGGCCGAATGATCAATCTACTTCAGAGTTTGGCCGAATGGCCAATCTACTTAAAGAGCTTGGTTGAATGAATAATCTACTTAAGAACTTAGCTGAATGGTCAATCTATCAAAGAGCTTGGTCGAATGACTAATCTACCTAAGAGCTCGACCGAATGGCTAATCCACCTATAAACTTGGCCATATGACCAACTATATACGACCTCAACCGAATGGCCAATGTACATGCAAATACGGCAAAATGGTCAAACCATACACAAGCTCAGGTGAATGACCAATCCATTTGTAAACTATACAAGTCGGCCTAAGACCAACCAAAGATTAGACACTATCACATACACCAAATCCAACTCTTGATACTTTTAAAGACAAAATCGTGATGGGCAAGGCTTCAAATCGGACAATACCTCAAATGTATGTGTTACCAATGTGGAGCATTGGTGTCATGAAGATAATGATTTTGATGATGCTACAAAGTGAAGTATATGAAGATCCTTGTTGTATTAAGTTTAAAAGCATTCCTGTTTGTTGGTCCGCGAGAAAAAGGAACAAGAGGCTGAATACAAGACCGAACGGTCACTTAGCAGTTGAAGGCCAAACAACATATAACAAATAAAGGCCGAACGTTGTTCATAGCCGAACACATCTAGAAGACCAAACGGTCACTATCAGTCAACAATCGAACGATCATTATCAGTCAAAGACCGAACGATATGTAATAGTTGAAGGCTGGACGGTTGATAACAGTTGAAAAACTGTTATTTTCATGCTTAAAATTGATACTAAAAGCAACCTTTAACACTCAGAAACTAGCTTGAACTCATATTTTTGCTTTAGTTTTGTGAATAAGAGAGTTGAAAGTGAATTTAATGGTTTTGTGCAAGATTCCCTTGATTTTGTAGGCTAATTGAATGATTTGAAAGAAGAATTGAAGTACCGAATGATTGAAGTGCTGAAAAGTCAACCAAAAACCAGAAAAGTCAACCAGTCAACCAGAAAAGTCAACCAGTCAACCAGAATGCTGAAAAGTCAACCAGAATACAGAAAAAGTTCTGTTGAGTGCCACTTTTCAAGTGCCAAAATCACCGCTGAGGGGCAAAAACAGCAGCTTGGGGCAAAATGGATCATGCGCTATTACCGCTCAGCGGTAAAATAGCGCTGAGCACCATTCTAAATGGGCTTGCACCTGTTTTCTGTTACTTTTATGGGCTTGGGCCTAATATTTTGTATTTTTTAGAATAGTATATAAGCTTTAGGACATCCTAGGGTTTGTATCTTTGGCTGAGACGAAGCAAACACTAACTTTTCCACCCCTTGGAGGAAGATCTTGGATGCTCAGGCTACCTATTCATCTTTCTAGGGTTTTATCTTTTATTCTTTCATTATTGTTCATCTAGTTTCACCATGAATATGGTGAACTAAACTTTGTATTGTTGTTGGGGAATCAATGTAATCTTGTGAAACTCTCATATATGGAATTTGTGTTTAAACATCTTACTTTAAGATACATGCTTTCTTTCATCATTAGTTAGGGTTTTTCCTCTTTGCTCAAAGCATGCATTGTTTAACTCATTCAATGCCATGATTATTGATTTTGTCGATATGGGAACGTATGGGGAAATCTAGATCCGGGGAAATTCTCCCAATAGCATATTGCCTAGACATAGGGATATGAGGGTTGGTTGCCTTTAAGCTTCTATGCTTCAGAATTAGTTATTTGGGATGCTAGGAATTGTATGAACTCGTAATTAAGGATAGGCCTTCTTGCAAGGTGATTTAGAGAGTGGCATTAACATTGATGAAAAGAAAGATGAATTCCTAAAAGTATATGAGAGTGGATAAGATGAAATTGATAACCCCAACAACATACTCATCCATCTAATTCATTAAAGTGTTTGTATTCCTCTTTTCCATTGATCACAACTCATGCATACATGATTACTTATTGTCTTTTGCATTTGAAACCTCAAGAATTTGTTCACAAGTCTTAAATAATCAACAAATCATATAACTAACTAGGCCGTGAGTCCTTTGGGAGAACGATACTTGGTCTTACCGAGTTTATTACTTGATACGATTCGGTCACACTTGCCGAGGGTTAAACAAGTTTTTGGCGCCATTTTTCGGTGTTCATAAATTTGTCATCAAGTTTTTGGCGCCGTTGCCGGGGACTCGTGGTTTAACTAGTTTATTTGTGTGATTATTGATTATCATTGACTTGTTTTTGAATTTTGAAATTTGAATTTCTGTTTTTATTTTCTGTTTTTTATTTTTTTCTTTTTTTATTTTATTTTATTTTATTTTATTTTATTTTATTTTATTTTCTGTTTTATTTTTTTTCGGTTATTATTTTATTTTATTTTTTTGTTTTTATTTTTTCTGTTTTCTGTTTTTATTTTTCTGTTTTTATTTTTTCTTCTTATCTCTTATTTTATATCTTCTATATCTTTTTGTGCTAACAAATTTTTCTAGGGACTTGTTTTCTTGTGTATGCAGGAAGCAATTTGAACTAGAATCAAGAAAACCTCGGAACCTCTTTTGGAAGGCTTAGACAAGAGTAGACGGAGGAGAAGAATCCGTACATCTAGAGAACTTTTCCCTCCTTCGGAAGATCTTTTACAACCTTCACCACAAGGTTCTCACCATAGCACTGAGGAGATGGAGAATAATAATGTCAGACGGACTCTTGCAGATTACACCAATGTGGTTGGCCCTCAACATATTAACAGCATAGCAAGACCGAGGGTCAATGCAGCCAACATGGAGGTGAAACCGACGTTAATCCAATTGGTTAAGAGTAATCAATTTAATGGGTTGTCACATGAAAGCCCATATGAGCACCTCACAACCTTTAATGAAATTTTCAATACAGTGAAGATAAATGGGGTGCCTGACGAAGCAATCAAACTTATCTTGTTTCCTTTCTCATTGGGAGGCAATGCTAAGCTTTGGTTGAACTCTTTTCCAGAAGGGAGCTTTACAGAGTGGGAAGCTGTGGTGACAAAGTTTTTGAACAAATACTTCCCACAATCCAAGGTCAACAAAGGAAAGCAAGAGATCTCATCTTTCAAGCAAGGCATGGAGGAATCACTAGGTCATGCATGGGACAGGTACAAAAGCCTATTAAGAAAGACTCCCACACATGGATTTGACGAGGTAGAAGTAGTCCTAATCTTCCTTGGAGGTCTTGGTTCACAAACCAAGATGATGCTTGACGCCTCAGTTGGAGGCAATATCAAATGGAAGACTCTAGAGGAAGCTACGGAAATAATTGAAAACATGGCTACTAATGATAATGAGCTGAATAGTGAAACAGGAGCTCCTATTCAACAAAAAGGAGTTCTACAGTTGCAATCCAATGATGCCTTGCTAGCTCAAAACAAGATACTAACTCAACAATTGGAGAATCTCGCAAAGACACTTGCACAACTGCCAAAAGAGTTAAAGACTGTTGCACAGGTTCAACCACAGATGTGTGAATTATGTGGTGGTGACCATATCAATGGTCAATGCGCCTTTCCAGTGGAAGCTTTAGAGGATGTTAACTTCATGGCCAATCAATTTCCATACCGTCAGGGGAACTTCAATCAAGGGTGGAAAGCACACCCAAGCATTGGTCAAGGACAAAATGGGCAAGCTGGACAAGAAGGGCAATTTAACAAGCAACAGCAACAACCAACCTTATGGCAACAAATGTCTATACTTAATGAAAGATCAATAAGGATGGAAGAAACTCTTCAGCAATTCATACAGGCAACTGAATCCACTCAAAAGAGCACTGAAGTTGCTATTAAGAACTTGGAGATTCAAGTGGGTCATACTCATCCATCTAATTCATTAAAGTGTTTGTATTCCTCTTTTCCATTGATCACAACTCATGCATACATGTTTACTTATTGTCTTTTGCATTTGAAACCTCAAGAATTTGTTCATAAGTCTTAAATAATCAACAAATCATATAACTAACTAGGCCGTGATTCCTTTGGGAGAACGATACTTGATCTTACCGAGTTTATTACTTGATACGATTTGGCCACACTTGCCGAGGGTTAAACAAGTTTTTGGCGCCGTTTTTCGATGTTCATAAATTTGTCATCAACGGTGTATAGTTCATGGCCGAACACAGGTCGAACATTAGCCGAACACACTTCAAGATCGAACAGACATTTACAGTGCCAAACGGAGTTGAACATTAGCCAAACTCAGTCGAATACCAAACAGTCACTAACAATAAAGGCCGAACAACGTACAATAGTTAAAGGGTGAACACTGTTCAAGACCGAATGGTCAACATCAGTTGAAGACCGAACGGTCGTATCAAAAAGGTTGAACGACGTATAGCATATTAAGGCCAAACACAGTTGAAGGCTGAACAAAACTAAAAGACCGAACAATCACTAAGAGATGGAGGCCGAACACAGGCTAAACACAGGCCGAATAGTTAATGACCAAATGGTGTCGAATACAAGCCGAACACAGTTATGGACCGAACGACTTTGTAAAGAAGCCAAACGATATTGAGTCCAAACACTAGAATAAAATTAAGTGTTGGAAGGTATACAAGAATTAAGCCGAGCGATGGAAAGCTGTATGAGAGAAGAAGGGAACCGAACGACAGAAGGCTGTGACGAATCAAACCGAGGGGCAGAAGGTGAAGAACTCGAGCCGACCGATTGACGAGTTAAATATCCTAACCGGTCCAAGTCTCGCATATAATTGATTATTACTTATAATAATCGATTATCACTGGCAGTTGTATTGCGTCTTTTCAGTTTCGGACCAGTAGGCTAGATATACCTTTGCCAAACACTTTGGAAAGTATCTAAGTCATTTGAGATTATAGTGTGATATGAGGAAGTTCTCAAGTGTTAGTTCATTGCTCTTGTCAAGTCTTGTGAATAGGAGAAGCTCGCACTTTGTGTGTCAAAGATCAGAGCGGTTCTCTTCAAGTTGGCAGAGTTGTTTTCTTCCGGTTCGTTGGTCGAAGGAAGATATTTGATGCACTGTTCCGGTTCGTCTATTGAAGGAAAGTGTTCGCTGCTTGCTTTTGGGTTCGTTTGTTGAAGGAAGTTTCCTTCCGGTTTGTTCGTCGGAGGAAGGTTTTATCTTCTTATTTCATTCACTATATTGTAACTTGTAAAACTGTTTTTAGTGAAAAGGTTAATGACTAATTATAGTGATTAACGACTGGATTTAGAATCTTTTGATTCGAACCAGGATAAAAATCAATTGGGTGATTTTTTATACTCCTTACTCTTATATTTTCTGCTCATCAACTGTTTGATAAAAAGTTTATAGGAAAATTACAGGAACCATTTTTTAAATTGACCGAACAAGTTCTTTGCTTTCAACAATCCGTATCGTACTCTGTTTTAATATTTACGCTGCACAAAATCGGTACCGGTTGTTCCAACAGTATGGTGATTGACCCTAACGATGTCACTTGATAGACTTGGGGTCAGAATAGTGGCGCCCACTATGGAGTCGATAATTGAACATTCAGTCCCTTAAGCCCTTCAATGAGGATGGTAAATCCTTCCTCTTAGACCTCGACTTATGGGCTTTTCCTTCTTTCAACCTCTTATGCGTCTTTTCAGGACAAAATTATAATGCACAAAGCTTTAAAGCAGACAATACCTCAAATGTATGGTGATTAACCCTAACAATGTCATATGACAAACTTGGGATTGGAACAGTAACGCCCACTGTGCAGTCGATAAGAGAACATTCAGCCCCTTTAGCCCTCTACTAGGGATGATCAATCATTTCCCTTAAACCTCAATTAAAAGGCTTATGTTTTTACCAACATCGCTTAGGAGTCGAGGTCAAGCATAGTTTAAATACTCTTTCCTCCTCTTATCCTCTAATGTGCTTTTTAGAGATAAAATCATAATAGAGTTTCATACTCCAAAACAAACAATACATCTAATAAGTGTAAAAGTATGTAAGTATTAACATAGGCAGGTCTATTATAACACTAGTACAAAAATCGCGTACAACGTCGAATATTTTGAGCTTTTAACGGCGAATTCGTGAACGACGTCATACCAGGAGACCTTAAATTTACGTCGAATTTAAAAAATTCGACGTTAAATTAACGTCGAATTTTATTAATATACGACGTTAACTTAACATCAAATTTTGTCAATATTCAACGTTAATCAATTTTTTTTTTGTTTTTTTTAATTAATTGTGATCATTTTTTACAATTCTACGAGACCTGAAAAGCAAAAAATCAACAAATTTTAGTTTTTTGTATTTTATAAAGCATGAACTATGAACGTGTAGTGTAGTATCAACAATAAACAATAATAATCAACAATTGAATCAAACAACAACGAACAAGTTCAACTAAACAACAACAACAAACAAGTTCAACAAAAAAACAACAAACAAGTTCAACAAATAAGTTCTTCAAAACGAAAACGAAAACAAAAATTAACCTTCAAAAGGTGAGTTCGTCGGAATAAAGTTTCGTCACAGTGAGAAAGAAAACAGAATGCACCTATGAAGGACAAGAGCACGAAAATAATCGGTTAAAACAAACAAAAATCATACATAAAGTAATTAATTAACATGCATTTGTATCAAATGAAAGAAAGATTACATGTGATTAGAGCTGTTAAACAAACCCCTTTAATAAGATTTGGCCCTAGCCCATGTGGGTTGGGGCTAAAAAAAACTCTTCATTAAAAAAGCCCACAGGGCTAAAAACCCCTAAAGCCTTGTAGGCAAGGGCCAGCTGATAACAGTTGAAAAACTGTTAATTTCATGCATAAAATTCATACTAAAAGCACCCTTTAACACTTAGAAACTAGCTTAGAATTATGCTTTTGTTCATATTTTTAGAAATAAGAGAGTTGGACAGGTTTATGCTTGATTTCAGTGTTTTATGCAGGTTTTAAGGTGAATTTGATGAAAGAAGTGAAGAAGGATAGAGATGGAATCAGAAAAGAACTCAAAAAGTGCAAAAGAAGAGAAGCCGCAAGTACCGCTCAACGCCAGTTTACCGCTGAGCGGCACTCAAGAACACCCGTTGGCTCCGCTGAGGGGTGAAAGTGCAGCTGAGGGGAGAATTGACTACGCGCTGGTACCGCTGAGCGGCAGTTTATCGCTGAGTGGTGGTATTTTGGGCTTAGGCCCACTTTTCTGTAATATTGCGAATAATATATAAGCTTTAGGACTTTCTTGGGTTTGTATCTTTGGCAGAGTACGAAGCAAACACACACCTTTCCACCCCTTGGAGGAAGATCTTGGATGCTAAGGCTACCTACTCAACTTTCTAGGGTTCTATCTTTCATTCTTTAATTATTGTTCATCTAGTTTCACCATGAATATGGTGAACTAAACTTTGTATTGTTTTTGGGTAATCAATGTAATCTTTTGAAGCTCTCATATATGGAACTTGTGTTTAAACATCTTATTTGAGATACATGCTTTCTTTCATCATTAGTTAGGGTTTTTCCTCTTTGCTCAAAGCATGCATTGTTTAACTCATTCGATGTCATGATTATTGGTTTTGTCGATATGGACACATACGGGGAAATCTAGATCCGGGGAAATTCTCCCAATAGCATATTGCCTAGACATAGGGATATGAGGGTTGGTTGCCTTTAAGCTTCTGTGCTTTAGAATTAATTATTAGGGATGCTAGGAATTGTATGAACTCGTAATTAAGGATAGGCTTTCTTGCAAGGTGATTTAGAGAGTGACATTAACATTGATGAAAAGAATGATGAATTCCTAAAGTATATGAGAGTGGATAAGATGAAATTGATTACCCCAACAACATACTCATCCATCTAATTCGTTCAAGTGTTTGTATTCCTCTTTTCCATTGATCAAAACTCATGCATACATGTTTACTTATTGTCTTTTGCATTTGAAACCTCAAGAATTTGTTCACAAGTCTTAAATAATCTAGAAATCATATAACTAGGCCGTGAGTCCTTTGGGAAAACGATACTTGGTCTTACCGAGTTTATTATTTGATACGATTCGGTCACACTTGCCGAGGGTTAAACAAGTTTTTGGTTCCGTTTTTCGGTGTTCATAAATTTGTCATCACTAGCCCATGGGCTTTCCTTTAAATCACTAGATGGTAATCTATTTTGTCACTAGTTTAAATCAATATCATTCGATTAAAATTTGTGATCAAAATTACATTTTTTTTAATTGGTGTGAACATGTTAAAATTTTGACTTAATAACTTTTTAACTTTTTTAATTTTCCAAATTTAATAAAATTAATATTTATTATTTATAAAGTTATATAATTCTTTTAGAATTTTTCTTATTAAACGTATAATTTAGTCATTTACATCAATTTATATATTTTTATGTATTTTCATATATTTTATATTATATTCCTTTGTCTTTTTTATTAGTTTCTTATTAAGAGACATTGATGTAATTTATTTATTATTATAATTATTATAATTTTTATTTATTTTATATGTTAATAATTAAATACAATAATAATTTTAATTTTAGTGTTATAAATTATAACATTATATTTATTTAAAAATATTGTACCTATTATTTAATTATTTTTTATTACAATCGGCTCAATTATGATAAATAATTCAATAAAAACTATCTTTGTTGGATAAAGATAAGTCTGATTTTAAAATATTAATTTAATCTAAAAGGTTAGAAAAAAAAATATGATTTTATAACCGCTAGGATTACTTCTAGATCTTGTATACTAACATATATGATATTTATAACAATTTTGCCTAACAAGGATTTTCACTAAAAAGGTTAGTTCTTTTATTACGTGAAATTAATTTTAAACTTTATAAAGTTTGGGGTTTAATTTTTTAATGTATATATATCTATACAAAACATTCAACAAAAGAATTTTATATGACAAACTATAAAAAATAAAAATTTTACACTGATATTAAAAATTCATGCAATCAGTAGATTTGAATTTAAAATCTATTCATAATTAATATTTCAAATATTTATATAGATATCAGAATTTGATTATTGAAAAATCGAATTTTGAATTGTGTTACTTTTATAATTTCTTTTTTGAAATTTTTTTCATTTTCTTTTAAATAAAAAAAATAATAATAATTTTGTTTTTTAACTTTCCAAAATAATAAAATTATATATTTAAAATATACTTATAATTAAAAAATTATTTTAAATAATTTTTTATAAAATCAATATTTATACATTTATATTTAATTAAAAAGATATTAAATATCATGTAAAATTTGAAAATTATTGAACTTGTAAAGTAAATAAAAGAAATAACTAAAAAAACATTAAAAGTGAATTAATTTAGTTTGGGGGCTAGCCCCATCCTAACCCTACCCCAACCCACTTTATGTGGGGCTTTAGGGGTTGGAGCTTTTAAAAAGCCCCCTATTAAGTGGGCTAGAAAATTGGGGCTTGATTTTAGAAGGGGTCAGGGTCAACCCATGGACTAGGGGCTCAAATGACATCTCTACATGTGATGCTCGTCAAACTTCTTTCAAGAAAAGTTGAGAAGAGAAGAGGGTATCCCGCTCAAATTTTTATTGAATTCACTAACCTTTTGACGTCGAATTTAAAAGTCATTCGACATTTTATATCCTTTTACGTCGAATTATAATTCTAAACGACGTTTAATAATTGCATTTATTTACAAAAATGTCCCCGTTCACTTTTAACATTGGTTATTCAGTGATTAGACGTTGAAGACGTGACGTTATACGTTGTTTTTATACTAGTGTATATAGACTCTGTTGTCCTTTCTTTAGAACAATTTTTGACATTAATAAAATAGTTTTATTTATGGTTCTTCTCTCTCTGCTTAAGTTGTCTATCCTCATTACTTGATGATTATTAATTTGCTCGCTATTATGCGAGTTTCATTCATCGATTCCGTTGCACTGTCCCAGTTCCTCATACTTCTGCTGAATTGAGATGGATTTCTAAACTTCTTATATAACTAAATGTTTCTTTTACTACACCTAAGCTGTTATGTGATCATCACAGTGCAGTTTATTAGCACACAATCCTGTTTTCCACAATTACACTAAATATACAGAGATTGATGTGTTCTTCGTACGAGAGAAAATTATGGAACTCTTGATTAGTGAGTTGATGTTTTCACTAAATCCCTCTCCTCTTCCAGTTTTTCTCTTCTTCATGGCAAACTAAATGTGAAAAAAATTTCTCTTGAAAAATCTTCCCATTAAATTTGAGGGGGCTGTTTGCTTTTATTGTAGTGTTCGGTACAAGCAATGTATTTTTTTTTTTTGACAGCTCTAAGGCTCTATAAGTATCAACAGAGGTAGATTTATTATATATAGACTCTCATCTACTTTTTTTAGAACAATTTTTGACATTAATAAAATAGTTCTATTTTTTTTCCCACTCAAATGTAAATGAATTATTTAAGTATTTATGTTATTGATTAAAAAACAATATCTTTAATTACAATATCTTATAATAATTAAGGTGTGTATCATTAATTATGTACAACATGTATACTGATTGATTGGATTAATCAACAAACATTCAATCTTAAATAATCTTTGATTTTTTTTATATTTCCATGCATTTAATGTGTATATATTTTCGGATTCTATGAACCAACTATCTTTAACATATTAAATACAAAATAAATCTTGATTTTATAATTTTGATTTTAAATTTTATGATTTTCTATTGTCTATAAAATAGGGCTTTGCCACATGTATCATCACATATTTTTTATCCCACCGAAATGTCAATGATTGATTATGATGATTAAGTTTTCATAGCATGTATACTGATTGATTGGATTAATTAATAAATATATCCAATCTTAAATAGTTTTAAATTTTTAGTATAATTAAGTTATGCATATTTTCTAATTTAGTAATCAATCAATCAATATATTAAATCATCAAAGGTCTTAATTTTATATTTTAAATACAATTTTTAAAATGTTTTTATTAGAGAGATGATAAGATGGGTCATGCTCCATGCCAGTCCATCAAAATAAAATTGGTGGAGTTGAAATTATTTTCCCATTAACTTACTCGTTTTGATTCGATCTATTTAATCCACTAAATTGACATATTCAAGGACGGATCAGGCTATCCCAATTAACTAACACACTTTTTTATTTTAAAATTAAAAATAATTTAAAAGATTACATTTTTATATTATATTTTTAAAAAAATAAAAATATAAAATAATATTTTAATTTAAATCATTAATACTTACAAATTAAATTTCAATTAAGAATTATAACAAAATAATTTAACGTCAAAATATAATAATTATTTTAATTTAACTTATTAAATTAAAAATATTATTTAATCAATTAAAAATTATTAAAAAATATTTATATGGTTATATATGTTTTTAATATATATATATATATATATATATATATATATATATAAAATAAAATAAAATAAAATAAAAGTGACAGAACTAGCCCATCTCATTTACAGGACATGTTATAACTTATAATTTTTAATTTGTTTTCTGTAGCAAATCAATCTAACTTGTCCCATTTTTAATAAACCAAAGATGAATCAGGTCAAAATGGATAATGCCAACTCATTTCGCTACTCCTAATTTTTATAATTAAACTGTTGCTAAGTCTAACATACAATTTTAAATCACTAGTCATAATTATTATATTGCTAAACTAGCATTCACAATAGTATTTGTTTTATTACTAAATTAAAATCTAATTAAAGCGCTATAAATTAAAACACATATGGCTATCATGTTTGTTAAATCAACATTATCAAAACAAAATAGGTTTTGTTTAAAATTATTATTAATTAAAACTATCCTTCTTATAGGTAGATAGGATTTTTACAAAAAACATATTCTGTATTTCTTCTACCTAAACTCTCATTTCCTCCTAAGTGGTTGGGAACATGCAAACGCACTCGCGAATGCTTAAATTAGTTATGGTCATTCGGTTAACAATAAATATGGAATAAATACTTCTTATCATATCAAATTCAAGATACTATCTTCTTTAATTCACATATCAAAATAATTATTTTTTCTCATACATATAGATGTGGATAAAATTTTCTTACATTAAAATAAAACTTTACTAATGTATCAATGTTGATTACTTGTAATTCAAATAAATCTTTTGAGATTTACAGATGCCTTATATTGAGTTTTAAGAAAATTATATTTCATTCCATTATATCTATAATTTTTGTAATGAGTATTAATTCAATTAATCTCTAACTCTATCTATTAAAATTATTAATTTATTTAAATCTTAATTCCTATATATATATATATATATATATATATATATTAAAATTCATTCTAAGATTGACCAAGTCTTAGGAACATTAAAAATATAAAACAGAAACACAGATGAAAGAAAAATAAAAAATTATTAATTTGGTAGAGCTTCTTCACTTGTTACATTGAAATCTACATACTAATTTACTTTATATAAGTGAAAAATTGTTTATTTTGTAAGTTGGGGATAAGATGAAAAGTTAAAGAAAAAATATTTGAGATCATACATAGACTAAAAATCAACCAATTTACATTATATAAATAAAACAAACCTCATTTTACATCTTAATTTTATAAAAATAAATTAAACTTAAATTCACTACTTAATACATTGTCAAAATCTATATTAAAGATATTTATTTATGTATGACTTACGGCTCATCCACAAATATCAATTTTCATGTACGAAATGTAAAGAACAAAAATTATAATAAAAAGCTAAAGATTTTGATAAAAAAAATGATACACTATTTCATAATTTTTTTAAAAATAGTATAAACATATTAAGAATATTTGTATCGACTAATCAAAATGATTATGGGATGTAAGAAAATTTCTCTTCTAACCAACTCCTTTAAATGTATTTGAATACAGCATATTGGTTACAAATTTTTCAACTGTAGCTGGCAGTTTGAAATCGAGAAATAAGAGAGTGATGTATTAGCTGATATAAAATGACACTCAACCCTGCAACGAAGCTGAACTTCCATTCAGTTGGATCTCCCACAGTAATTAAAGCAAATATATATTCCACACGAAATGGTTGAAAACAAGAACTGGAAGAACAGTATCACTTTACAGCTGGGTATTTCTTTGTCAACAAAGCCTTAAAAGTTTAGTACCAAACGCAAAACCTAATTTAATTTTACTATTTTTTTATATTTAATTATAGATTTCATACTCATATTCATTCGATTTATTCAATTTCATTCTCTTATTATTATTTTATTCAATTTAGTATTTTTTTTTAAATAATCGAATTAAGTTCTTACACTTAAATAGATGTTAATGTCATTATTATAGATATTACATTTCAATTTATGAAATTTTTAACTTTTAAATTTTATAATATATTTAAATTTTTTTTTGAAACATACAAAATTAGCAAATGTTAGGTCATGACTGTGCTCGATGTAGTATCATTGTTACTATTATATGACAATATCATTTTTTCTAATTTAGCATTTGTGTTTATAATTTTAATTTAATTTAATCTATTTATTTATAATTTTGACCTTAGATCAATGTTGGATCTGACGGTCCATATAGTCTAAAATGGCTATAGTGACATTCGAGAGATCGTTTGATCATGATATAATGATTGAACGACCATCTTTAAACTATGATTAGATCTGATAATGATTAACTTAATATAAAATACAATTAATACCAATTAGGTCACAATTAGTTGATGTAACAAGAAGACAAAAGAGGTTGCACAAAATATATATTAATTAATTTGATATATTTATATTTAAATATATCAAATAAATTAATTTAAATATTTAAATGAAACAATTTGATATATATATATATATATATATATATATATTTTAAAAAAAAGTAATATATATATAAATGTTATGTTTTTTCAAATCACATCGCATGGGAATTTTTAATTTAATATGAACTCAAAGAAGTATAACTTTCATACAAAGACCTTGCTATAAGTGACTGTTTTTCTTTGAGGTAATTACAATTTGATTTAAATATAATGACTTATACTGTGTCATAAATTCAATCATATCTACGCCATCTTCAGTTCTCAAAGGTTGCCATGTATTATAATAAAATTTAACAAAAATGCTTAAAAGGAATTGAATTTACCATCCTTGAAGAATGAGAATCCCAGATATGAACATGAAAATTGTTCAAACCAATGGCTAAATGGCGTCCTTCGGGCGCCCAGGCAACACTTGTAATAGGACCATCTTCCTCATCCATAGTGACAAGTTCAACAGTGAAGCTATCATCAACATTCTAGATACACACTATTCCCAAGTGCGATACTAGAACTGAAATTGAATATCCAATGAAGCTTGTATCTAGGAATAAAACATGATTCATTAATAATCTTAAGATTCTTGAACTTAATGCTTGAGGATTTAAGGAATTGAAACTTAAAGAGTTATCATAAGTTCAAAGTCATTAGAAATATAATTTGAGTAATCTTGTGAATTGATTTTGACATGAGTTTGAAATGGAGATGAGTGTGTATGCATGAGAATGAAGTTGATGGAATATAGTATTGACATTTGTAAATACTCTATTTTAATTTCCTATTGCATACCAACTATTTGATAAAAATACAAAAAAGATTTTTTTTGTGTTTTTATCATATTCGTTATCTAATTGAGTTGTGAATTGTGAGAGTTGTTATGTGTTGTATAAGTTCCTATGGAGAGAACGATATTTATTACTTGCTATATATGATCGATGCACTTGTCGTTTTTCACTAATAAGGAGGCGAAAGGATGCACTTAGGAATGAGTTCAACCGATGTTGGAGGTTTGTTCTTGAAGGCCAAGATTCGAGTGCGATTGATGTTGAAAGCCTCGACGAGTTGCTTCTGGTATGCTTCTTGAGATGGTGACGTCACCACATCATTCTCTTTCTCCCCACCTTTCTTGTTACCATCCATGAACATGTGGTGCGCATAACCGAAATCCATTGCTAAGTAATTGGGAATAAACTTGTCCAATTGTTTCATAGAAAATGTGAACAAAAAATTATTGATCAAGTCAACGATTTTTGTTTTTGAGAAAATGAAATAAAAAGGTCAGGGTTTACATTTTCTTGAGAATTCTTAGTGCATAAAAGATGACCTTAAAGGAGGATCTAGACTTCATCTCAGAGGGACAACTCCATGGTCCAGTGTCCATGGTTAGAAACCCTACAAAAAACAAAGAATAATCAATCAATAGCTTCAAGAACACATTAATGTCATTTTCAGGTTGTTTAGGACCGGATAACATCATAGACAACATCATATATTTTCTCTTCATGCATAACAAAGGAGATAAATTGTGAATCATCAACAAAAATTAGTCATGAACTATGTTTGCTACTTAAGTTCCTATAAGGATTCATACAATTTGTAGCAAGTCCAAGTCTTAAACTTCTTGGCTCTACACCAAATTTTGAAAATGTTTTATCAATCTTCTTTCATTGTGGAAAATCAACAGGGTGTCAAAGAAGATTATTACACTTTCTTTCATCAACGTGTCATTTTAGGTTCTTCACATCTTTTTTAATGGTAAATAACTATTTCAACCTAGGTATTATAGGAAAGTATCACACCACCTTGTTAAAGACAAAATCGTCTATGCGAACAAACAATCTCATGTTTTGAAGTTTAATCGAATAACATTAAAACGGGTTAACATCAGAAAATAACCTAGGATGAAAACACAAGACCTAGAGCCAAAATCCCAAAACACACACAACCTAGAACCTGAAACCCAAACATAGAAAAATATCTAGGAAAACACTTAGGTCTTAGGAATAAAAAAACATCTAGGAAAACACGTAGGAATAGAAAAACATATAGGCTAAAACACCCAGACACATGACCAAACGATGTCTTGTCTAAAAGTGTCCAAGGGAGATTGAGTTAAACACTCAATGCTTATAATACCTAGAGTAGGTATTCAACGTCTCTCGAAAACAAAAATGGGTTGAGACAATGTCTCTTACAAAACCTTCTTAAAAGACTTAATTACTAAAACATATAAGAAAACCTAAGTAAGCTAAACGCTATCTGTCTAAAAAGAGACAAAAGCCAAAGAAGCGTTTATTTGATCAAAACGATACCATGAGCTAAAGAAGCACATCATCTTTTGATGAAGTATTTATATATGCTTAGTATCTTCATATTAAAGAACTAAATTGCAAAATACTACCTAACGGTAGGAAATTAAAAAGCACTTTGTTGTTCTGAACAAGCATTAAATGACATTAAATGCTCAACGTTCAAAAACAACAAAAAGTGATAAGAATAGTCATATCTGCTGCATGCATAGTTTACTATAATTTTGTAAATAAGCTATTCTACACGCATCCATAGTGCTACAGATCAAATATAAAAAATTGAACGTTAGAGACAAAGAATATATTCATAGAATGTTCCTCGCTTGAAGCAAAATCTGAAAAGACCGTACAACCTACTTCAAGCAAAGGACTGAAAAAGCATACCTGCTTTGACAAAAGCTGACTTACACAACGGGTGCTGTGAAAAGTAGAAAGAGAAATTACAAGTATCGAGACTACCAATTACAAATCCAGTCTAATAGACATATATCCATGAAGTCTATAAATAGAAGATCTCTCAAGAAGAAAATCAAGAGGATAGCTCAAGAGCATAAGTAAAGCTTACAACGATATATCCATCCTAAAGAGAGAAAAAAGAGAAAGAGCTCAAAGAAAAAGAATACATCTAAGTTGAAGAAAAGAGAAGAGAAAGAGATATTCTCGAGCTTAAGCGTCAAATTTCTTATTATTGTAAGAGAGAAGAGAGAAACACCTACAAGTGTTTAGACTGCATTGTATTATAATCATATCTTCTGAGTGAGAGATTTAGTCTGAACTACTTGTAAGCAATCGTTGATTGCAATTATGAAGAGAATTAAAATACTTACAACTGAACTTAGTTTGAGTTGGGAGATTTAGGCATGATAGTCTAGTACCAGGAGTGGTTCGAATACTCAAAGAAAATCTCGGCAGGGAGTTGAGTACTAAGAGTGGTATGAATACTAATAGGAAATCTCGGCAAGGTGCTGAGTACCAGGAGTGATACTAATACTCAGAGGAAATCTCGATGAGGTAGCTAAGTACCAGGAGTAGTGCTAATACTCATTTGTAATCGTGTGAAGATTATAGTGGAACCCTTTGCGGAGGAGACTGGACGTAGCTCAGTTGAAGCGAACTAGTATAAAATCTCTTGTTTTATTTTCTCTTCTCTTAACTAAACGATCCTCTTGAAAACCTGCAATTCAGTTTTATATTTTAAAATACAAGAACTTTCAAGCTAAACGATCATTTCTTTTAAAGAAGTTCTTACAAAACACTGTAGTAGAAATATTCTGAATAACACGACAATTTTATCAACACATATACATATATTTCAAGTCGAGCGTCTAAGCTTTCAAAAGAATATTTCAAACGCTCGATAACGTGCTATATTATAAGGGTTTTATTCAACCCCCACATCGCCTACCTCCCCCCCTCTCCTCCCTTCTAGTGTTTTTCAGGTACTTCACACCTTAGCAAGTGGACCATCTTTGTCTTCATAACCACTATTTCCATCAATTTTTTTAAACTATGATAAACCACATGTTGGTCAATCCTTCAGTGAAGCAAATTCATCTTTGTGTAGTAGATAATCATTGGAGCCATGCATGTATCTTTTGGTATTTCAAACCTATTGGACATAGAATTTTCTTTGCCTCGTAATTAAAGATAGGTAGGTAATGTGTTATTTTTCGAAAGCATCTTCTTCAACAACTCCAAAAGTTTTGTGAAATTTTTATCAATCCATTCATTCCTTGCCTATAAACTAAACAATTTCAAAGTATCCAACAATCGTGTAAAGTTAGTGCATCCTGGTTACAACTCTTCTTTTGAATAGAACTTAAGATAATCATATGAGTGAGCTCTTCCAAAATCTTCTTCACTAACATCATGTACTATGTCCTATAAATGATCATTCATTCATTCCTCCACATAACATATTCCTCATGATGTTGTAGGTTTGTGTAATACTTCTCCATGCCAAGTCCAAGTTGTATAACTCCTCACTATACCCAAGATGAATAAATGATCACGCATTATGCCCAAGTCTTGACATATTTGATTAATACAACGAACACAAGGTAAACAATATATCACATTCACATAGATTACGTATTCTTGAACATATGGTAAGAACTCATAAACCTCATTTTCATACTTTTTATCGATGTGACATTCACTCACCCAAACTTTGATCACTATGCTCGTAACAAAATCCACCAGTCTCAAATTTTTAACTCTTACAAGTTGAAACCTTACCCGTTCCAAAAAAAATATTTTTCATGATTTCCTAACATGAATACGAAAAAGTCTAACATTATAAGTTTGATACATTGTTTACAGTATTTCACATTGGTCTATGAAGTACACAAAATGAAAGTGATAACTCATGACTATAATCAAGTACACATTCAGAAAACAACACAAAATGGTCTCAACTAAATTTTTATCAAATTTATGCATAAACTTCAATGTACACAATAAATTATGAAAAATAATTTTTTTAAACTGTTTAATCAAACAATTCAATATTTAATACAAATGATTAAGTTTAATCATTTGTAATAAAATATCAAAGAAGAACTAAGGTTCGCTTAGTTCTAAAATGAACTTAATTCTTCCTACACATCTAATAAATTTAAATTCTATAAACCTCCATCATCTAACAAATTTAAAATTAATTAAATAACTAATAAAAACTAAAAGTTAAATTTAATAATCAACACCCAAATATATCATAATATAAAGTAAAATGCACTCATTAAGATAAAACTAATAAAATTAAATATTCATATTAAAACTAAGATAAAAATAATATAAAAAACTAAGCATTCTAACACAAAAAAAAAGTTAGTTAAAAAAATTTCTTCAATTTTTATTTCTCAAATCACTAAACAATTTGGCCAAGAAAAATCAAATAATTGGAAACAAAATGAAATGCAAGCCATAATACAAACTAACCTTGTATCCAAACCTTGATCCATAAAGATGGAGGATGTGCTTTTAAAATTGTCATTGTGCAACAGAGAAGGAGTCGTCATAAGCAATGGAAAATGGATAATTCGGTGTCACTCGAAGAAGTTCAAAACATACTTCCTACGTAAAAACAATAAGTCAAAATGAACAAAAATCACAACCAAGCTCACATTTGAGTAAAATGAAACAAAACTCAACTTTGATGGTCATCTCACACGTCGTCGCAAATGTTGGTTTGATTAGAAAGAGAAAGCTTGAAGAAAATGACCTTCATATTAAGTTTTTTAATGTTTTTAAAACAATTTGACGTCAATCCCTTATCAAATTTACATTATTGTTGATATGACGGGAGATGTAAGATATAAACTCATCTTTTAGCTCAATTTTCCTTCTTATTATAATTTAAAATAAAAAATTATGTGTTCGATTCGATTATAATAGTATTATTTTTAAGAATGATATAATTATAAATAATAAATTTATTGGATATAAATTAGTTAGGTGAATGAATATTTAATATGATTATATATTTATTATCTATATTTATAAAAGAGATTTTTCTTTTTGGTGTTCACAGTTGTTTTCTAAATTTAGCATTAAATAATTTTTTTATTATTAATTTTATTGTTTTTTTTTTAATTTTAACTGTTTTTTTGAATTTCTGTTCTTTTAAACTTAAACATTTTTTAATTATAAAACAATATATGCAATAGATAAAAATTATTTAAATTAAATTTATAAAAATTATTTATAATTAATTTCATAATTATAACAAAAACAACAACAATAATAATAATAATAATAATAATAATAATAATAATAATAATAATAATAATAATAATAATAATAATAATTTATTTATTATCATAAAAAATAAACACATATACATACTGCATGTGTTCTATCATTAATATATATAAAGAGAATTAGTTTTTAATTTATAAATTAAGTATAATTTTTTTATTAATAGTATAAATTATCTTAAATAAAATAATTTTTAGTTTAGAAAAGTGTCTAATTTATTAAATATAATGATTAATTAGTTTTGATATCTAAATTAGTTATTATTTAATATATTTTTTTATACTCCAATGACTACTTTATCATCAACAATTTCATAAAGAAAGATAAATTTTGTCAATTAATTAGTAAATTACAGTCTTTCATTACCGTAAATATAACGATATGGAATGTATTATTCCTCTCTATGAATAAATATAATAATAAAGAAAAATTTTAAAAAAAATTGGTATTAAAAGGAATAATTTATATTTTAGTAAAAGAAGTACATAGATATATTGTGAGGAAAAAGCATAAAATTGTTGCGAGTGAAGTGATATATAACTAATTTTGGATATAATTAGATAGGAATGGAGTGTGTATAATTGAAAGGACAATAAAAGATGAAAATAATATATAACTGATTTAGTAGAAGATAATGAAATTCATCATATTATTTATTTTAACATAAATTTTTTCAATCAAACATTTTGACGTATATTTTATTTATTTTTAATTTCACTCATTATATTTTTATTCAGCTTGTCTCCGCCAGGGAAGAAAATTTTGAAACTTTTCCTCAGTTTTTTTAATTAAATTTATAGAAATAAGTAGCTCTTAACTATAAATGTAGGAATAAATGTAGCTAAAGTTGCTTTCTACACATCATCTTTTATATTGTCATATATTAAAACATTTGGTTTGTTGGGATATGATCTATATATTTTATAATTTATTTCATACTTATCCATCTGTATATTTATTTTTAAATAACTCCAAAAAATTAAATTTTCCCCCAAAAATAGACTTCCGTCTATTATTCTTTCTTTCTATTTATGTAAATTTTAATTTAATCTATTTAATTCATAAAATGAAAAAGAACGGGATAAGATTAAGTGAATATGTCGATCCTGACAAAGATGCTAAATAAATAATAAATTGTATTTTTTTAACGAGTATTTATTAATTTTCCTTTTGATGTATTTATATATTGTTTCTAATAATAAAAATTTTCTTTTGATTTCTTAATTAATCAGAATATTTTTCGAGTTTATCCAGTACTGGCCTAGGTATCATCAACATAACTTGTGTTCTTATTGTTGTTTAACAAGAAAAGAGACTTTCAGAATTTTTGCAAACATATTGACATTTATAATGATTACGATTGTAGTTTGATGATGACAGGGTTTTCATTATCTCAAAAAGTAAATATAAAATCCTTCCAAACTATTTTGAATAAATCTGCATTAAAATTTGATTTTCTATTTTTGTAAATATAAAAATGGATTATGCTATGTTCATAATATTCCATTAGTTTAAGTTAAATAAAACTTGGGTTTTACTCGTTTCACAAATAGTTAATTATTTTATATGATAATTGACTATTATGTTAATTAAAATTCATTTTTCATAATTTTACAAATAATTGATTATTGACGACAGTGACAATAAAGTGTTATTAAATTTCTTTAGAAACAAATCCTTTTCTTTTGAAGTATGTTTAATATTTTTGAAAAAAACTAGCGATTTTCGTAAGAAAGGTTTTCTTGGAGAATCATCTCACTGAAAAATCATTCTTCAAGATTATCCAAAAGAAAATTGCATCTGCTATAGGTGTTCTTGCTATAGTTTTGTTTATAAATATTTTCAATCTAATTTTTTTTTCTATCTTATAATACCGTCCCTCCCCCATGAAAGTTTTTTCTTTTAAAAAAAAAATCGCTTAGATTCACGCGCTTAATTTCTAATTAAGCCATATTTTTCTTACACAAGAAAATAACAAAAGAGCGATAGGAAAAAATTCATATTTTTCACATGCCATCTTTTCCATTTCATCCTGGTCCCATATTGCACAGAGTAGTTGAAGATGAATACTATGTTTTTAATAATAAATTAAAACACACACATATATAATATATTTGTGTGGATAAAATTGCTTGAATTCTACAATAAAATAATTTACAAATAATTTTAAGAGTGGTTTGCGATCGAGGAATTGTGTAAAACTGGGAAACGTCATTATCGAAGTATAAAACAAATCACAACCTTCTGAATGGCACAGATTAATTGAAACTACGTGTTCCTATCTGCCAATAAAGGAACACCATGGCTCAGTGATTCCGTGTCCAAGTGCTCAACGCCTTTCGCAATCTCGTACTCCTCTTTCGATTTTCCCCACTGAACAGCATAAAATCCGATCACGATTATAGCCGCACCAACCAAACTGCAAAAAACAGTCATCACAATATTTTATCAGCAAACAGATTCACATCACATGCATATAAATCTGGCAAAGTGATTCTCTAATCTCTGCTATTCAAATTTTACCTTCCGAGACTGAAATCGTCTCCAAGAAAGATTGCACCCATCCAAACTGTGAAAATGATTGCCACAGGTTGAAACAAAGCACAAAACAAAGGGCCCGCTTTAACTATGCACCACATGACGAGGAGGTAACGCAGCAATGTTGCAATTATTGCCTATCACAATCACCATCAAATGAGCAACCACAGCCACCAAAATGTGTGTACATAACATCCTAAACGTGGCTTCGATTTTCTTATAAATTTTATTCATTTTTTCATTGCCACATTCAGCACATGGAAAGTAGGTACAGAGTTTATGATTTATCATAAATTACTTGACTTTTAAAAATATTTGTCAGACCAACCATAGTTTTTACATCAATTGATCATGTGTACAAATTAAAATAATAAAAAAAAAAACACAAATATAAATGCATTTTAAACTGTGGTTGGTTTTCATTTTGCAGCTGTCAAATGAAACGGCGTACCTGATATAGAATGCCGATCAACCCTATATCCACCTTGAGTTTCCATTCGGATAAATCCTTCACAGCAAAGAAAGCATATGCTCCACACTGCAGCATTGAAAATAAGAATTGGAAGAATACAATGACCGAGACATCCATAGTAGGGTACGTGTCTCCTACTGAAGCCTGAAAAATTAGCACCAAAAGAGACAGAATTATAAATCAACTGGTCTGATAAAATAACTTAGGATAAAAGAATGAATGAAGATATTTAGTGTTTGATTGAAAGAGAAAAGCAACCTGATATATGTACCACAAGGAAGTAAAGAGTGCATCGAGAACACACATTATCCCTCCCAAGATCCAATTTAGTTCTGACGAAAATTGAACCGTTTCGTTAGAAAAGTTGTCCGAATGTGACCTATAGATGATTGGACCCTTATACAGTATCACAACAAACGCTCCTGCAATTGATACTAGTGTTCCTAACACTTTAGCTTGGCTGCTAGAAGTCCTCCAATGTACTTGCTCCATCCTAAACCATTCAATTTAGATAATACTACTTTACAATACTGCAATTACAAAGGGTTGTTCCATACTCTCTGTTTCTTGAAAGGTGGTTTCAATGTGTGAAAGATATATCTGATAAAGATATCACAGACTAAATACATAGTAAAACTATTATATAAAAGGAAACAATAAGTAGCTTTTGCAGAATTGGGTTACATCTAAATCCAAATTCTATTTCATATCAGACTTTACTTTAGTAATTATAGTTGGTCCTAAGATGTTGAACTATTGTTATGTCATGTATAAACAGTTTCGTATGTTTAGTTCTTAACATAAAGAATGAGTTAAAAATTTCACTGACTAAAACTGTAACTAAATTATAGTATATTTAAATAAGGATAAATTCTCACTTTATTATAAAATTCAGTTCAGTTGTAAACTACTTTTTTAGATTATTAAAAGGAGATTAACGATGACACTTAGGGAAGAAAAAGATTTGCCTGGTTTGATCAAAGGTTGAAGAAACAAGCACCTAAAGGTTCTAACGTTTAGAATTTGAGTAGTACCAAGTCAGAGAATTACTTGAAGATGAGAGCAAGTATAAAAGTGAAAGCTGGCATGAGGTTAAGAATAGCTGATAACAGTGCAGGCGAGCTCAGATCTATGCCAACATAAGCCTGTATAGTTCCTAAACTCCTGCACGGTATAAAATACAGTATCAGAAATTCCTCATTTCTGAGATGAATGATCACACGTATGAATGGAAATAGAATCTGACAAAAATAATGGCATGTAAATGACAACCAAAGTATCCCCAATTCATAGAAAAAATGAGGGAAAACAAAAATATTGTAATCAAAAGGCAACTGCAAATAGAAGCACATATGGAAGTACTTAGAAAAAGTAATACTAACCCAAAGGAAGCGAGCAAAAAGAATCTGCAAAGTGCAACGAAATTGATAGGAGGACTTTGTGACCTCCTGAATGAAAAGGGTAAAGATAAGGAAGATGGGGTGAGAATTATACAATATATTTGTGTTAAACTTTGAAACAAGACGGTGGAAACATGTATGCTTTTTTTCATGTAAGAAAAAAGAGAACCTATGGAGAAACACGGCAAAGGGAAGAACCAAGATAGCAGAGAGTGCAAAAGTGTAGACAACCATGACATATTCATTGATATCCTTAATAGCAACCTTGATCACCACCATGCTGCCACTTTGACCCAGCATAGCCACCATCATTCCTATAAATGGCAGTAGTTTGCCAGTTCCAGTCGCTGATCTCGTCATCTTTTTCTGACCTTCTATCAGTCACTTCCACCTTCTCTGTCTCAGTTCATTTCTTCCTTCTTATTCTCACCACTTTTCGTTTATATAACACCATTTTTCACTCATCTGTTAATAATTAACACTATCGTTGGCACTCACAATCTTAGTAACAGTTTTACATATTAGATTCTAAAATGAAACATAGATTTAAAAGGAAAGGAAGGTCCCCATTATAGAGGCATGCCGCGTCATCCATGACGTTTTCATAGTGTAATTGCTTACAAAAGAACAAAACTAAGACATCTTATGGTCTGGAAATACGATTTTGTAAGAACGTGGGAAAAAGGGCAAATGATGTTTTTTTAGACATTTTATCTTCAATATATATCTTTCACACGTGATTTATAGTTGATTTTTTTATTAATTAAATGTTTAAAAATAAAGATGCTTATCAAAAGTATGATTTGTTTCGATTATGCACATAGATATTATATAAAATATGTGAAAAAAATAAAAGTAATAGCTATAAAAGAAACTGAAAAAAATTAAAAGAAAGAGATAATTTATCTAAGTAAATAATTTAAAATAAAGTTGTTGAAGTAAGTTGCAAAAGAATTAAAGGAACACGAGAGGATGGGGAGGATTATTAATTTATTTTATAATCTACCTCATTTTATTTTAATGAATATTAAAATTTAAAATTAAATATCTTAAAAACAGATGAATTATGTAAGGAAAAAAATTAAGATTTTTTTTTTATATTTTTTTCTCACTTGTTCTTTTTCTTTTTTCTAACTCTATAAAGTATAAAACTTATTGTATCTACTTATTTTTCATATATTATATTTTTAAAAAAAAAAGTAAAATATAAATTTATTGTTTAGTTTCATCTCACTTGTTCTATTCCATTTTTTATAATAGAGATAACTCTCTCTTACTCTATTTGACACTAAAATAAGAGTTTCATACATGTCTTTTTTTTAAGGTGTTACACTCACTAGTTTAACTTAAGTGTTCTTATATTCTTTTATGTAAATTCTTTTTAGGAAATTCTTATACTTGTTATGAAAATTATGTTTAAAAAAGTTATATTTTTATTTGAAAATTCTTTTTAAGAACATAAAATGAAATTTTGAGTATGGTATATGTTTTCCTATAGCCAATTTTTAAGTGTAATTTATTTATCATATATTTCCTTTTTATTAATGACGTTTTTTAATAGTTCTGATTTAATTATTAATGAGTTGAAAAATTTAAGGAACCAAGAACAATTTTGAATTTTCTTTACAATTATATTTATATTCATTTATGCACTATTTTTTATTGCATCAGTGATTATTATATATTTAAACTTTGATAATATTATTTTGTTTCCAAAACCATTTGTCAAATTCAGAATGAGTACATTTATTTAGGAGCGTATTGACATCAAAAATCTAGGTGAGTAATTAATAGTTTCAATTTTTCTTACATGCTACAACTATTATAAAATATACATATTATATATATATATATACATATATATATATATATATATACATATATATATATATATATATATATATAATGTTATCAGAAACATGTTAATTAAGATATTGGTATGAGTGATGGGAGGCAAAATAAAAAATGATCATTATTGGTTCTTCTAAGATGACCACGACATCTATGTTTGAACAAAAGGTCAAGGTTGATCATCTTGTTCCTCTACATGTAATAGAATTTGTGACTATATTTCCAAATTATTTGTGTTCCAACTTGAATCTGGTATTGAAAAAAACTTTTAAGATATAACCTCCATAAATGAATTTAGATAATTTGGTTTATTCATTTATTTAAAATAATGGTTTCATTTTTATTTCATACAAGGGACAAAAACAAGGAAGCGAGAGACAAATATATTTAAAATTAATCAAATCATACAAACAAAACTAATTTAATCCATATATAATATATTTTATTTTTATTTTTTATTAAGTTTGTGAATATGTTTGGTAGAATATAAGTGATAAAAAACTTGGAGAAAAATCTTTTATTAAAAATATGAGATTTAAAAATTATATAAAGAAAATAAAACAAACAACACAAAATTATAACAGAAAATTATAATAGAAAACTGGAAAAAAGTATTATAGACATATTTATCAAAACTTAAAATGATTTTTGTAATATTACTACTGATAAATAGTTTTTTACCTTTGTTAAAATAATCATATATGATTTTCATGTTGTAAAATCCCAAAAAATATCATAAGTGATGATAGTTATAAATAGTTTTATGTCATTAGTTTAAAACGCATTATCTCTTTATAAATCACTTTTCTAGAGTTCTCTTTCTTTTCTCCAAATGTTTTTGCTCCTAAATCATCTCTTTGACGATCAGGAGGTGACTAGACGATCACGACGTCAAAGCCTACAAATTCAACCGATCAATTTCTGTTTTAAAGCAAGTAAATTTGTACTCATTTTCTTACCTCTTTGCTTTGGTCAATGATCATATATAGAAACTGTTATGCATGTACCATTTAGGTCTCTTTTCTTGTTTTTAGTGAATTTAGAGTTCTAAGAACTCTATCTGTTTCTAATTTGGTACCTCGTAGGTTTATTTAAGAATTTCTTGTGTTTCAAGCGATCAGTGAGACGTTTCTGTGGGTTAAGTTGTTATTTTGAGGTAAGGGAAGCTAGACCTTGTCTTAGTTGTGTTTGTAGTGTAAATTTAGTAATTCTATAAATTTTAGACGTTTTAGTAAAAATTGGTGTGTTTGGATAAATTTGATGTATGTTAAATTGGTGTTTTAATGATATGGTGTTATTGTAGTTGGTATGATGATATAATCACTAGTGCAGAACGGGCTATATACGTCCGTTCTGTGGGCCTTTTGACGTCCGACCTCCAACGGATGTCTATGCGGGTGACGTCTATGTAGACGTCCGTTGTGCCAGGCCGGACGTTTATATAAACGTCCGTTGTGTCAGGCCGGACGTCTATATAAACGTCCGCTCTGTCAGGCCGGACGTTTCTATAGACGTCCGTTGTGTCAGGCCGGACGTCTATATAGACGTCCATATAGACGTCCGGCGCCTCGACCCTTGACGTCTACTTGGCTGTATTGTTAGTGGTAGGGGCTGGGGGGTTGGACGTCCGTTTGTGCACTGCAGGAACGACCTAAGAATGTAGCCCAAAAACAGTCAAAGGGAGGGAAATCGAGGAGGGAACGGCATAAAACGTAGCCCAAAAACAGTCAAAGAATTCGCCCAAGAACACGCAAGAGACTGCAAAAAAACATACCGAAAAAGATTTTTAATCGGTTCAAATCAAAGGTATTTCATCACAGAGCAATGTAATCGGATTGAAAGTTAATTTAAACGGTCCAAAAGAGAGAAAACGCACCTGGAAAATCAATGGCGCAGACAGCGTTCGCGGGGGGAAGACGAGCGTAACTGCTCGCGGGTTCGCGCTTACAATATTAATACTGTTATAGACGTCCGCGCCCTCCCAGGACGGACGTTCAAGTGGCTGACATGGGGAGTTGAAACGTTTAGTGTTCATCCTAGTGAACGTCCGCCCCCCTCCCACGGACGTCTATAATATTATAGACGTTCGCGCCCTCCCAGGACGGACGTTCAAGTGGCTGACATGGGGAGTTGAAACGTTCAGTGTTCATCCTAGTGAACGTCCGCCCCCCTCCCACGGACGTCTATAATATTATAGACGTCCGCGCCCTCCCAGGACGGACGTTCAAGTGGCTGACATGGGGAGTTGAAACGTTCAGTGTTCAGCATAGTGAACGTCCGCCCCCCTCCCACGGACGTCTATAATATTATAGACGTCCGCGCCCTCCAAGGACGGACGTTCAAGTGGCTGACATGGGGAGTTGAAACGTTCAGTGTTCAGCCTAGGGAACGTCCGCCCCCCTCCCACGGACGTGTATAATATTATAAACGTCCGCGCCCTCCCAGGACGGACGTTCAAGTGGCTGACATGGGGAGTTGAAACGAGCCAATTCTGCACTAGTGAACGTCCGCCCCCT
>JAHCHA010013465.1:1167124-1180794 GCA_027742795.1 Vigna hirtella | reverse complement strand
CCCCCCTCCCACGGACGTCTATAATATTATAAACGTCTGCGCCCTCCTAGGACGGACGTTCAAGTGGCTGACATGGGGAGTTGAAACGAGCCAATTCTGCACTAGTGAACGTCCGCCCCCTACCACGGACGTCTATAATATTATAAACGTCCGCGCCCTCCAAGGACGGACGTTCAAGTGGCTGACATGGGGAGTTGAAACGTTCAGTGTTCAGCCTAGGGAACGTCCGCCCCCCTCCCACGGACGTGTATAATATTATAAACGTCCGCGCCCTCCCAGGACGGACGTTCAAGTGGCTGACATGGGGAGTTGAAACGAGCCAATTCTGCACTAGTGAACGTCCGCCCCCTCCCACGGACGTCTATAATATTATAAACGTCCGCGTCCTCCCAGGACGGACGTTTAAGTGGCTGACATGGGGAGTTGAAACGTTTAGTGTTCAGCCTAGTGAACGTCCGCCCCCCTCCCACGGACGTCTATAATATTATAAACGTTCGTGCCCTCCAAGGACGGACGTTCAAGTGGCTGACATGGGGAGTTGAAACGAGCCAATTCTGCACTAGTGAACGTCCGCCCCCTCCCACGGACGTCTATAATATTATAAACGTCCGCGCCCTCCCAGGACGGACGTTTAAGTGGCTGACATGGGGAATTGAAACGTTCAGTGTTCAGCCTAGTGAACGTCCGCCCCCCTCCCACGGACGTCTATAATATTATAAACGTCCGCGCCCTCCCAGGACGGACGTTCAAGTGGCTAACATGGGAAGTTGAAACGAGCCAATTCTGCACTAGTGAACGTCCGCCCCCTCCCACGGACGTCTATAATATTATAAACGTCCGCGCCCTCCTAGGACGGACGTTCAAGTGGCTGACATGGGGTGTTGAAACGTTCAGTGTTCAGCCTAGTGAACGTCCGCCCCCCTCCCACGGACGTCTATAATATTATAAACGTCCGTCTCGCCCCAGGACGGACGTTTAAGGGCTGACCATGGGGACTGAAACGTTCACTTGTTCAGCGTACTAGACGTCCGTCCCCCCAGACGGACGTTCATAATATTATAAACGTCCGTCTCGCCCCAGGACGGACGTTTAAGGGCTGACCATGGGGACTGAAACGTTCACTTGTTCAGCCTACTAGACGTCCGTCCCCCCAGACGGACGTTCATAATATTATAAACGTCCGTCTCGCCCCAGGACGGACGTTTAAGGGCTGACATGGGGAGCCTAGTAGACGTCCGTCCCCCTACCACGGACGTCTATAACATTATAAACGTCCAGCTCGACCAAGGACGGACGTCTCGAGTTGGACTTATTTACGAATATGCCACCGGTCAATTATATACGTTGGGGCTTTTGTGGACGGACGTCTATGGGGGGACGTTAAAAGCCAATTCTGCACTAGTGAATTATTGTTGTATATTGTTTTAAATGTGATAAGGATATTTTATTGTTTGAAACAGAATTCAAGTGGTGATGAGAGTTTTAAACAAGTTACTTAGATTTTATACTTATTGTATCTACTTATTTTTCATATATTAAATTTTTTTTAAAAAAAGTAAAATATAAATTTATTGTTTAGTTTCATCTCACTTGTTCTATTCCATTTTTTTATCATAGAGATAACTCTGTCTTGCTTTATTTGACACTAAAATAAGAGTTTCATACATGTCTTTTTTTTTTTAATTTGTTATACTCACTAATTTAATTTAAGTGTTCTTATATTTTTTATGTAAATTATTTTTGAGAAATTCTTATATTCTTGTATGAAAATTATGTTTAAAATATTATATTTTTATATGAAAATTCTTTTTAAGAACATAAAATGAAATTTTGAGTATTGTATATGTTTTCCTATAGATTTTTAAGTGAAATTTATTTATCATATATTATATTTTTATTAATAATGTTTTTAATAGTTTTGATTTAATTATTAATGAGTTGAAAAATTTAAAGAACCAAGGACAATTTTGAATTTCTTTTTATAATTATATTTTTATTAATTTTTGCCTTATTTTTATTGCATCACTGATGATTATATATTATTATTTTTTTTTCAAACCATTTGTCAAATTTGTTAGAATCTAGAAAATAGAATATTAGAGTTGGTAGGTGTATTAAAATAATGAGACGAGGTAATTTTATCTTAAAATAATTCCATAATATAAATAGAATTTTATAAACTTGTCTCATTACTTAAAACACACCATATCTCTCTAAAACTCTTTCTCTCTATTTTCTCTCACATCTCTCTGAGTGTTCTTGCTCATAAGTCATCTGTTTGACGATCAGGAGGTGCCTAGATGATCACAGCGTCAAGGTCTACCTATCTACCTGATCAATTCGTTGTTTAGAGCAAGTAAGTTTGTACTTTTCTTTGGTATTTTTCGGTTCATGATCATGCAAAAAGAATAAGTTTTTCATGTGTCAAGAACTTCTCTTCCTTGATTCTTGGTTCAATTGAGGTTCTAAGGTTTGTCTCCAATCACCAATCAGTGATTTGTAGGCTTTTCTAGAAGTTCTTTGCGGTGGACGCAATGGTCGACGATTTTGGAGCTGTAAGGGTGTTTTCTAAGGTAAGGGAAGCTAGGATTTTGTTTTAGTTATGGTTATATTGCTGATTTGGTATTTCTATGAATTGTTGTTGATTTTGAAGAATTTACTATGATTGGGTGTTTTATAAGTATGTTTAATTGTTAATTTGGATGGTATGATGTTGAATGTAGTTGTGATTGTGTAATCTTGATATGTTATACTGTTGTGAATGTGGTTGATGAAATTATGTTGTTATTAGAAACTAAATACAAGGTGGTTGTGATGAGAAATGGTTACATCTTTGAGTTTTTTAAGCCTAAGACGAGATGCTTGCATGAGTGAATTTGAGAAATAGAGGCTTTTGAGAGTCAACTATTGTTTAGGTACTGTCATGAGGTAGATTGAGACTTGTTGGGTGTATATTAGGGTTTGAAATCTGAGCTATAGTGAAAGTGAAGTTTGTAGTTGAAGTTTAGAAGTGTTTTGAAGGAAAAAAGGAGTCTTAGGTAGTGAAATGGTGAGAGAAGGATGGTAAAATGGTTTGAGGCAGTTGGGGTCTGTTATGAGATGTTTTGTGACTTGTTTAAGCATTAAAGTGGAGGAAATCTGATGTAAGAGTGTTTGGAGGTTGATAGGTATATGTTAGCTGGTTTAGATCTAGTTTTTGGGGGTTTGGACTAGTGAGAATTTTAATTCTGGATTCTGTGTTTAAATGGTCATTTTTAAGGGTGTTAGTAAGTCATTTGGGACTTGTTGAAGTCACTAAGTTGTTTGAAAATAAGTCATAACTTGTGGAATTCAATTTGGGCTTCTAAAGTGAGGTTTTGATAAATTTTAGTTTGAAATCTTATGGTCAATGAGTTTAGAATGTGTTTAGGTTGGTTTAGAAACATTTATTTAGATGCATTTGAGTCTAGAATACAATTTAGGAGTGTTAGAAGTTCGAAAAGATGCATAGGATAGGTCATGAGGGGTTGAGGGGTGTAAATTCTGCAGTTTTGGTGCTGCAGAATTATGCAGTCTCATTGAGCAAGTGACTATCCACTAAGCGAGCAGAACACTTCTAGCTGAACGAGCCTAGTCATTGAGCGAGAGGTAATAATGAGCAGCCCATTGTTTCTGTTTTTGCACAGCGAGCTAGTGTTCGCTGAGCGAGCATAACACTTCTACCTGAGCGAGAGTGTCGCTGAACAAAAGGTGAGTAAGCAGAACTCATTGTTTCTGTTTTTGCACAACAAGTTTGGTTTGTTGAGCGACTAGTCCAAAACTTGCTTTTATTATTTATATCTTTGTTTTCTAATAACCTTGAGCTATGTTTTTGATTTTTAGAATGATATAAAAGTTTCTATGGTATTATATGATCATAATATGATCATAATATTATTGGTTGGGATTCAATGTGGAAGTATATGGATATAAGTATGGTTATGAAAGTTAGTTCCAAGGTGGAATTTCGTGGTGTAGTTTAAGTATCGTTAGAATGAATGCAAGAAGCTCAATCTTGGGGGTTATCCTGAAACTCTAATGGTCTTTCATTCTAAGGTAGAGAAGATTGACACATGTAGTGAGAGTAGCATAAGGTCTTAATCTTGGGTGCTTTCAGTATGATTCAAGGCGTGGAACAAACTAACCTTGTGAGTGTGGTAGGGTGAAACCCATTGGCAATGGCTTTGCAAAGCAGTAGAAGCCACCACAAGTGTACAACCCGCCATAGCTCGGTATTCATTCTAAGTCCGGATAGTCCAGTCGTATTAATGTCATGCATAAGTAATTAATGATGGTGTATTGATATGTTTGTTGTATGTAAAGTGTTTAAATGAGTTTATATTTATCATTCTTTAATTGTAAACTAGCTTACCCTTTTATTTGTGTTTGTGTTTCTATATTGTTTGTGTTCTTTTCTTTGCTATGATTATCATGTGGGTATGAACAAAGGGATATGAGGTTTTTCTCGAGCAGGTACTTGATGGAGGAGTGCTGTTTAGTTTCTTTAGATTATCTTTATAAATAGTTTTGGTTAACTTCAAATTTTATAGTTATTTTTGGATGATGGTAAGTTTCTACTTTATATTTCTGTTAATGACCGATATATCTTATTAGATCTGTGATGACTATTATATAGTTAATTGCTATATTTTGGGATGTTACAAAATTCACTAGTACATTTATTTAGAAGCTTAAAAATTTAGGTGAGTAATTATTAATTTTAATTTTTCTTACATGCTACAACTAAAGTATTCATAGAATATACATATTAAATCTTTCAATAAATCTTTCAACCGTCTTCTTAATAATATTGATGTTCGAGTCTTTTTAATAATATTGATTATGGAGTCTTTTTAATAATTTTGATGTTCGATGTTGATATTTTGATTTTAATTCTTTAAAATGTCTAATATCTAATGATATTAGCAACGAGAAACGTTATTTCGGTAAAAAAAAATGACACACTACTTAACACTTGGATAATTTATATATCATTAAATGCATTATGTATTATCAAAATAAAACTATAAATAAGATTAAGAATATCAATTAATTTTATTCCATAAAGAATATACTCCTTTTTTTCATTTCACAAAAATAATTGTTCGTTCACTCTGATTAATTTTAAATATCTAAAATATTTTCACAAGCTAACTCACGATCTTATCACTCTGGTCAACTCATGTTATTGATTGCAAATAAGAATTCAAAAAATAGTGTGAATTAAAATACAACTATTAAAAATCAATATCCAAGACCATAAAATTTTATGCTTAATTTATTAAAGTTAACATAATTAAATTTCTTGGAAATATTTGTAAGATAAAACATCATATTCGAATAGAATAAAATATACTAAAACAAGGGGGGTGAGTGAGACTTTTGTTTTCGATAACAGTGAATTTATTCATACAAAATTTGAAAAAGATGTTGTATGCTTATTTAAAGGAATTCTTTTAATAACAAATAACATTGTAAAAAATATGGAAGTTAAAACAGTTTTAGTGAATATATCTTTCTCTGGAAATTATAATGATTGAAAATTCAATAAAGTGTAGGTAGGTTGACTATACAAAGGAATTGTAAGGTTACAAAAACACTGCATGCTCATTCTATTATTTAAAAAAAATAGAAATGACAAAAACAAACTGTTGGTCCAAGAGGAGAGCAAACAAGAGTCCAAGAGAATAATGCAGATAAGAGAACAGAGAAAGAATAGAATAGTAGAGAAAAAAGAATAAAATAGTAGAGAAAAGAAAACAAAAATAACCAATGATCTGAATGAATATCTTGTATTACCCAAAAACAAATACATGCTATAATATATATCCAAACAATGCAAAGAGAATGAAAGTTAATACAGTTACTGGTATTGAGTCTGTGTATTCACAATTCTCCACCTAGACTCAATAAAAGAAAACAAATACAATGATTAAACAAAACCAATCTTGAACAAACATTTATGAAACTTTTCCTTTGCAAGCGGTTTAGTTAGCATGTCTGTAGGATTATCTTCAAATGCTATTTTACATATTTGGACATCACCGGATTCCACAATATTTCTGACAAAATGCAATTTTACATCAATATGCTTGGTTCTTGAATGATAAATTGGATGGTTGGCCAAATATATTGCACTTTGGCTATCACAGTGAATTCGGACAGACTCTTGATCAATTCCCAATTCCTGAATCATGCCTTTCAACCATAGAGCCTCCTTTACCCCCTTCAGCAAGTACACAATATTCTGCTTCAGTGGTTGAATGAAAGTGCAACGACTGATTGAAGTGTTGATTTCCAGCTCACAACAGTTCCATACTAGGTAAACACATACCCAGATAAGGACTTCCTTGTGTCCATGCATCCAACAAAATCTGAATCAACAAATCCTTCAATAAAACCTCCACCTTGAAAGTTATTTTGAAAGAGTAATCTAGTATCAAGAGACCCCTTTATGTGTCTAAGCATCCACTTCAAAGCTTCCCAATGAATTTGTCCAAGATCAGTCATGAATCGGCTAAGAACACCTACTCCATGCGCCAGTTCCGGTCTAGTGCAGACCATGTCATACATGATACTTCCAATTCCATTTGAATACAGAATAGACTCCATCTTCTTCCTCTCATCTTCAGTCTTTGGTCTTTGCTCCTTGGTGAGTTTCAAACGTTGACTAAGAGGGTTGCCAACCGGTTTGGATTGAGATATTCGACACCTTGAAACCACTTTCTTTTTGCATATAATTCTTTTGAGATAAAACAAGTTTCCCTTAAGCTTATCTCTCCTTATATCAATGCCTAAAATTTGTCTGGCTTCATCCAGCTTTGATTTTAACTCTCTGACCATGCACTTGTTACAACTGGCAATGAGAATATTATCCACGTATAGGATGAGGTACAAGACATCACTTCCTTGGTTCAGAATGTAGACATAACTATCAAAGCTGCACTGCTTGAATTTCAGCTTCATCAGAAAATCATCAAATTTCCTGTACCATTGCCTTGGACTTTGTTTCAAATTGTATAGCGACTTTTGCAGCAAGCACACCCTTTCATCTGAAGCAAATCCCTCTTGCTGTTAATAGAGGGAGCACAATGTTAGTTAAACCCAATCCCTGTGATATTTGTTTTTGATGATGACAACACATTGTTAATAAAAACACATGTATGTGTACTGTGTTATATGTGTTCATGCTTACTGTGAATGCACATATTGTGTTTGTCACATTTGATTGACATATTGTATTGATTGATCCATACTATTGTGTTTATGAAGTGACTATATCTGTGTATGCACAATATATGTTTTGGTGATATAAAAACCACATGCACAAAAGCAAAATCTGCATGACTTAATCGATTACAGTAGTGTAATAATCAATTAAGGTCATGAGACAACTTGAGTTTTAAACTGTGGCAAAACATAGTTTTGAATTGATTGAATTACTTGGTGAATCGATTAAAACTCGTGTGTTTGCACATATGTTTTTCAAATGTGTTGTGATGAGTTTTTAGAAAGAAAAGTTTTCAAAAAAATCTTCTAAGTGTTAAAGCTTAATCGATTACATAGTTTATGTATTCAATTAAGTCTGTTAAGATTTGAAAACTGACTTTATGCTTATCATAACTGCTATAATGGTCATATTTTTAAATGTGTTTGACTAAGCATTTAATGAGAATCGATTACATTAATTGAACATTCAATTATGTGCTTTGACTATTGTAAGTCTGTAACATGTGTTTAATGTAACTGATTACATTAATGTAGTAATCGATTGATTTGCGTCAGAATTGACAAAAACTATATATTAACGCATTGTTTGATTTTCTATAGAACAATTGAGAATTACACTTTCATATCTGATTGATTTTCATTTGAGAGGTTTTACAGATTGATCAAAGGCTCTAAGAATCAAGAGCGAGAAGTGGTTTACAGATCTTGAAGCATTCTTGAGAAGCATACGTGACTGGACTGAAAAGACTGATGGTTTCTATACAACTGAAGGTTCAATCTGTTTGATCAAGAGAAGAAGACTTGCAATCTTTGATTTTTTGTTCCCTATACATGTGGTGTCAGGAAGAAGAGTGGTGTACTCTTGACTTTGAGAAGGGATATCGCAAAGGGGTTGCTGCGACAGGAACGGGGTAGTTCTGTGTTGGCAGATTTTGTTGTTCTATATTATATTGAGAGTTTGTGAGGTGTTTACATTTTGAGAGTTGCTCTGTAAAGCCTTAGCTATAATACTCTGATCATTATAGTGAAATCCTCTCCAATCTAAGGTTGATTGGGAAGGTGACTGGATGTAGGCATTCAGGCCGAACCAATATAAAAATTGAGTTTGATTTTCTTCTCCCTATCTCTTTACATTCGTGCATTCATTATGTTATAGTCTTTACATGCATACTGGTTTCATTGAACACATTGCTTACAGCACAAGAAAGTTTTCAAGAACCATACCTTTTTACGAAAAAGATTTGAAAAGTGCTAGTTTTTATAAAATACCAATTCACACCCCCTCTTGGTGTTGAGAAACAAAGTCCAACAATTCTAACAACTGCTATCATGGGCCTCCTTGAAACTTCTTGGTTCATCAGTGCTTTCAAGGTCTTCAACAGCATTTAAGGCATAGCAAATTAGATCAACCTTTCCAAACTATTTGGTTGGCTTAAAGATTCTTCTTTCCCTATCACGAACAAGATGATAGTTCCTTAATTTAGTATCAACTCTTCTTGAGTGACTGACATCAACATATATTCCATCTGAATCATCATCAAGACTGTGATTGCCTCTCTTTGTTAGCAAAATGATGAAGATGAAGTTTTGATGATGTCCAAATCAAGTCAAGATAAATAAAGATTCAGAAGATCCTTTAAAGACTTGCATTGTTATAGAAAGCTTTTGTAATAATTGTAATTTAATGTTTAGGACTTAGGTTCTTAGTGGTTTTAATTTTATGTACTTTCACATTTCAAATTTGATGTTCAGAGTAAAAAACGCAATGTATTAATCGATTAAACCTAGTGTTAATCGATTAATCCTGGTAAGTGTTGAAAACTCAAAACTGCTTCTGTAATAATCAATTAAAGTAGCTTTTAATCGACTAACTAATTGATTAACAAATGGATTAATCGATTAAAGGTGACCGTTGGAGTTTTCTAGTCGTTGAACTAGTCGTTCTACTCATTTTAATCGATTAACAAGTATTTTAAATGATTAAAAGCGTTAAATGGCTGGAAACGAAGAACAAGAGAGTCTTTGATTGAGTCTATAAATAGGCTCTCATTTTCCTTCAACAACAACTCTTCCCTTGTGCTCTAGAACTCAAAAACTCTTGATAATTGTGTGATCGTGTTCAGCTAAAGAAACTCTTGTTTGTGGAGCTGTTGAAGTGCTACTACAATGACAGAGGAATAACTAGTTCATCCTTGGTGCGTCTGAGCAAGTTTTCGGAAGAGAAAATTATTCTTTCTGAAGTATTCGGAGGAAGTTTTTCATCCTTTGTGAAGACTCAAAGGAGGTGCAGTGTCATCTCTTGTGGTATCAAGAGAGATGGTTTCAAAAATTTTACAAATTGTTTCTTTGTGATTGTAATTTGTAATTGTTTTGTGAGTAGTGAACTGTTTATCTTGATTTGAGATAAGCGACTGGATGTAGGATTTGTAAGATTCGAACCAAGATAAAATCATCTGTGCAAATTTCTCTCAACCTTACTCTCTTTACTTTATCATTATTATTTGCTTAGTAAGTTAAATTGAGAAGAAATTTTTAAAAGGCACACATTCGTACTAAAAACCAATTCACCCCCCTTTTGGTTTGTTATTCCACGCTAACCATTTTGCTGCAGCCACTTTGAGAATTGGGATTAGAGCTTGATTTGATAGTTATTCAAATGGCAGGATCATATCAAACTTTTCTAGAGGGTGCTTCTATCAATAGACCACCCCTATTCACAGGTGAGAATTATTCATTCTGGAAGGTTAGAATGCAAATATTTATTGAGTCTATTCATGTTGATATTTGGGAAGCTATTGCATTTGGCCTTTTTGTTCCTAATAACAATATGCAGGAACCAAAGCCCCGTGTTTAGTGGACTGTTGAAGATAAGAAAAGATTCCAAAACTATGTAAAAGCTCGTAATATCGTTTCATCTGCTTTAGTTGTTGACGAGTTTTACAGGATTTTTGTTTGTAAGACTGCACAAGAAATGTGGGAAGTGCTAAGAGTAACTCACGAAGGTACAAATGATGTAAAGACAACGAGAAAAAATACCTTGATCCAGGAATACAAAATGTTCAGATGAAGCAAGGAGAAACAATATCAGACGTTCAGAAATGCTTCACCAACATCATAAACCATCTCATTGGACTAGGTAAGTCTTTAGAAAATGATGAGCTTAACATAAATTTTGAAATCTTTAGGCAGGTCGTGGCAACCGAAAGTGACTACAATTTCTGAGTCACAAAATCTCAACACAATGACTATGGCGACATTATTTGGAAAATTGGGAGAGCATGAACTTGACCTCGGAAGACTAGATGAAGAAGAAGATAAAAATAAGAAAAAGACTCTAGCCTTCAAATCTGAGGTAGAAAGGAGCAAAAGAAAAATAGAAGATGAAGACTCAAATGATGAAAAAAGTTTGAGTCTCGTAATCAAAAGGCTCAACAGGTTCATGAAGTCAAAAGGCAAAGGAAGATTTAGATATGAAAAGAAAGAAAACCAAGAATCTTCCTCAAACTACAGATGCTACAGTTGTGGAGAAAAGGGAACTTAAAAGCTAACTGCCCAAATCAAAAGAAGGGTGAAGAAAAGAAAGAAAAGAAAACCTTCAAGAAAAAGAAAGCCTACATCGCATGGGACGATGACAATGAAACAATTTCTTATTTGAGCGATTCTGATGAAGAAGCAAACATATGTTTGATGGAGGATGACGACATTGGAAGCCAAGTAAGTACATCTAGCTATTCTGATAATTATAGTCAATATAATGAAGATGAATTGCATGAAACTTATGCTGCTTTAATAATAGAATCTGAAAAATTAGATAAGGCTCATAAGAAATTGAAAAAGGATTTCAAAGAACTAAAATTCAATTTTGAAAATATTCTTAAAGAAAACAAAAATTTAAAATAAAATTTTGAAAACATTTTTTAGAAAAATAAAAATTTAAAATCAGATTTTGAAAATATTTTTGAAGAAAATAAAAATTTGAAAAATAAAATTTTATTTTATGAAAAAGGTAAATATATTAGTAGTAATGAATGTGCATCTTGTGTGAATCATAAGAAACTACTAGATAACACAACCTTAGGAGAATGTAGTAAAAATAATGAAAACAAGGTTGTTAAAAATAAGTATGTTCCTAAATTTAAAAATAAACATAATAATAGAACCCCTAGAACGTGGGTAGAAAAAGGAACAACTTATTGGAACACAAATGTTGTATCATGCTTTTATTTTATGAAAAAGGGTCATACTTCAAACAAATGTAAAATTAAGCATTGTGGTGTTTCAAGTGGTAGATATGTTTGAGTTGTTAAATAATTTCAAATCTCTAAAAGCTAACCCAAAGGACCCATACAAAGTAGTTGGGTACCTAAAGAGTTTGTTTTTTTATTTTATTTTGCAGGAATTATCAAAACCAAGGAAGTTATTGTGGTGTCTTGATAGTGGATGTTCAAGACACATGACCGGAGACAAAAAGAAATTTTCCAGAAAAGGAGCAAGGCTTTGTCACCTATGGTGACAACAACAAAGGAAAAATCCTTAGAAAATGATATATTGGAAGTGAAGATACCTTGATGATCAAAGATGTGCTATATGAGGAAGGATTAAGGTACAATTTAATTAGCATTAGTCAACTTTGCCACAAAGGACTTAAGGTAACCTTTGGACAAAATTCTTGCACTATTTATAAAAATGATTCTTCTGAAATTGCTTTAAAAGGAATTAAGCATAAAATTATTTATTTGATTGATTTATAAAATGCATCAAATAGAAATATTTCATGTTTAGTCGTAAAAGAAGAAAATTCATGGTTGTGACATAAAAGAGTTGCTCATATTCATATGCAACAATTGAATAAACTCATTTCTAAAGACTTGGTAATTGGTCTACCAAAACTAAAATTTGTAAAAGATAAATTGTGTGATGCATGTCAAAAGGGTAAACAAGTGAAATAATCTTTTCATTCGAAAAATGTTGTTTCTAGTTTAAAACCCTTGGAACTTTTGCACATGGATTTATTTGGTCCTTCTAGGATAAAAAGTTTTGGACGAAATTATTATGCTTTAGTTATTGTTGATGATTATTCAAGATATACTTGGACTTTCTTTCTTACTCTTAAAAGTGAAGCTTTCAAAGAATTTAAAAAATTTGCTAATTTAGTTTAAAATGAAAAGGATTTGAAAATTAAAGCCATTAGAAGTGACCATGGAGGTGAATTTCAAAATGAATTGTTTGAAACTTTTTGTCAAGAACATGACATTTCTCATAATTTTTCTACACCTAGAACTTCTCAACAAAACGAAGTTGTAGAAGGAAAGAATAGATTCTTATAGGAACTTGCTAGAACTATGTTAAATGAATATAATGTTCCTAAACAATTTTGGGCTGATGCTGTGAGTACTACATGTTATGTATTGAATAGAATGCTTATTGGGTCAATTTTGAAACGTACTCCTTATTGGGTCAATTTTGAAACGTACTACATGTTATATGTGCATGTTGTCTTTGATGAAATTATGGACCTTGAGACAAAACCTCTTAAGTCAGAGGAATTAGATGCAAGTAATGATGCAGACTTGTAGAAGACAACAAATGAAGCAAAGAATGATGACAATCCTCAAGATGAAGATCTAAATAAAATGTGGCAACAACCTAGAAGGATTATCATTGGACAACATTATTGGAGACATATCTAAAGGGGTAACACTTGAAAAAATATAGTTCATTATTGCATGAATGTTGCTTTTATTTCACAAATAGAACCGAAAAATATTAAGGAAGCTCTTCAAGATGAAAAATGGTGTATAGCAATGCAAGAAGAACTCAACCAGTTTGAACGAAATCAAATTTGGGAATTGATTCCTAGGGAAGACACTCATCAAGTAATTGGAACCAAATGGGTGTTCAGAAACAAACTGGATGAAGATGGAAACATCACCAAGAATAAAGTTAGGCTTGTAGCACAAGGATATAGTCAAGAAGAAGGCATAGATTATGATGAGACATATGCTCCAATTGCTAAGTTAGAGGCAATACGCCTAGTTCTTGCTTACGCCTCTATAATCAAATTTAAGTTATTTCAGATGGATGTTAAAAGTGCTTTTCTAAATGGTTTTATAAAAGAATATGTGTATGTTGAACAACCACCAAGTTTTGAAGATTTTAAATTTCCTAATCACATCTATAAATTGAAGAAAGCACTATATGGTTTAAAACAAGCACCTAGATCTTGGTATGAAAGGCTTAGCAATTTTCTTTTAGAAAATGATTTTAATAGAGGAAAATTTGATTCAACGTTGTTCATTAAAAGAGTCGGAAAACATTTTCTGATTATTCAAGTATACGTTGATGATATTATTTTTGGATCATTGATGGACAAATTTATGAACACCAAAATATGATGTCACAAACTTGTTTTTCAATCGGCA
>JAHCHA010013465.1:1114991-1167114 GCA_027742795.1 Vigna hirtella | reverse complement strand
TAGTATCAATTTTAAGCATGAAAATAACAGTTTTTCAACTGTTATCAATCATCTAATAAATCTCTTTGTGAGAATTTTTCTAAGACTATGCAGGGTGAATTTGAAATGTCGATGATGGGAGAACTAACATTCTTCCTCGGTCTTCAAATTAAGCAAATGGAGGAAGGTAGGTTCATTTATCAAACTAAGTACTGTAGAGAAATTCTTAATATAGAGGCATGATAGGTTCTTTATTATACCTGACTGCTAGTAGACCGAACATTATTCAGAGTGTTTGTGTGTGCTAGTGCTAGATAGAAAAAGCACTAGTGGGACATGTCATCTTCTAGGTAGTTCCTTAGTTTCTTGGCACTCTAAGATACAAGTCTATGTAGCCTTATCGACCACTAAGGTCGAGTATATTGCTGCTGGAAATTGTTGTGCACAAATTTTATGCATGAAACAGAATTAGAAGATTATGATATTCACTTAGATCATATACCACTTAAGTGCAATAATACAAGTGCAATTAATCTTACAAAGAATCCCATAATGCACTCTAGAACCAAGCATATAGAGATTAGGCACCATTTCCTTGGAGATCATGTGTAGAAAGGAGTTTGTGAGATAGAGTATATTGACACAAAGCACCAACTAGCTGATATTTTCACCAAAGCATTGCCTAAGGATAGATTTTATGAGCTTAATAGGGAATTAGGAATCTTAGAAATTTCTTAGAAGTAATTTTCTTGAAAATTTTCGTGTTTTTTCATTTTTTAGCGTATTTAATCGATGTGTTAATCCATTAAAAGCGTTTCTCCTAATGAGCTGCATATTCCCTTTTGGAATAATCGATTAATTCAAGTTTTAGTCAATTAACTAATCGATTAATTGAAATTTTAATCGATTAAAAGCGCTCCAGAACGTTGGTTTTCAAAATCTAGACGTTGACAACGTCTCTAAACGACTATAAACGACCATTTTTTTATTCTTTGACCGTTTGGGAAGCTTTTCTTACCTTATTTATACCTCATTCTTGCTTCCATACATTACTTTGCTATCCCCAACTCATTTGTGCTTGCTTTCTTCACTTATCCTCAAATAAAATTCTGTTGAAATCTTCCTTCACTATCACCAATGGCTGAATCATCTAGAAGAAGAAGAAGAAGCATGGCATCTGAAAGCAACCCTCCTCAACGTGAAGCTAATATTAAGAGGTGGATTTCCGATGTGCAAGAACAACAACAATTCTTGCAGTTTTGGAAGGAGAGGAAAGTTCATAAGCAAAAGTTGATTGATCTTCAATGATTCACCTCTTATGGTTTTAGCTTTCCTCAACTTATTATTGAACAAGGAGTTCAATATCTGATGGAACTTCGAGGAAGCTATTATCCCGATCTTATCCGGGTTTTCCACATAAGAGTCAAGGGGGTCGACATTGTCCTTGACAACGACATATGGACAAATGTAGCTAAAATTCCAGTTTTGGAAAATTCGTAGCCTATACCAAGTGATTTTGCTCCATTTAACAAAATCATGGTATGTTGTTCGCATTTTAGGAATCCCCAACAGCACCGAATAATCGACTCTTTCTTTTTGGTGGCCTGAAGATGGAAGAACATCTTCTACATTATCTTCTTGTGTGGCTTTTGTGTGCAAGAGGATCCAATCATTCGCAATGCTCTGAAGTTGATCTCATGGTCATGTATGGAATACTTCAAAGTATTCCTATTAATTGACCTCATCTTATATAGAGCATCGTGTACAAGGCAAAGCGGTTGGATTCTGCTCCACTCCCTTATCCACTTTTGGTCTCCCGTATCTGCGAATACAAAGGTGTAGATGTTTCCAATGAACATGTCCTCCCAAATCACAAAATTGGAGATAACTCACTAAGACAAATGGGCTTCATCAATCAAGGCAATTTATATGTTCATTATGATGATGTTGGTGCTCAAGTAGATGAAGATGAAGAAGATACACAAATGTTTGGCCCAACCAATGTTGCGGGACCATTTCATGTGCATGAAGAGTTTAGTCTAGAAAGCTTATCTAGAAAAATGTCTGAGATGACAATATTGCAAAATGAGATGATGAACTTTGAAAATGCTCGCCATGAAGAAATTTGTACTCATCTCAAGAACATTGATGAGAGAATCTCTGGTTTAGAAAAACATTTTCAAGATAGTGATGAGTTTTAGGTTCTCTTGTCTTAAGATGCTTTATGATTAAAATTGTATGCTTTGAATTTTGTGTGTTTAAATGTTTGTTGAAATTAAATAAAATGTATTATGTTTGTTTAAATCTTATGCATACATGCTATTTCTTAAGGGGAGTATAATTTTAGGGGGAGATATTTTAACACAACTTTTTAATTATGATAAAAAAGAGGAAGAAAATGTTTATAAATTATTTAAAGCTTATAATTTATCTGTGCTTATTCACTAATGCTCTTTTCTTCCATACGTTGTGTTTTTATCCAGATTATTACTAAAAGCTTTAAATCAAAGGAGTTTTTGATCATCATAAAAAAGGGGGAGAATGTTAGCAAAAATGATGAAGATGAAGTTTTGATACTCAACAAGTGGATTAATCGATTAAAGGTTATCGTTGGAGTTTTCTAGCTGTTGAACTAGCCGTTGTACTCATTTTAATCGATTAACAAGTATTTTAATCGATTAAAAGCGTTAAATGGCTGGAAACAAAGAACGAAAGAGTCTTTGATTGAGTCTATAAATAGGCTTTCATTTTCCTTCAACAACAACTCTTTCCTTGTGCTCTAAAACTCAAAAACTCTTGTCTCTGGAGCTGTTGAAGTGCTGCTGCGGTGACAGAGGAATAACTGGTTCATCCTTGGTGTGTCTGAGGAAGTGTTCGAAAGAGAAAGTCATCCTTCATGAAGTATTCGGAGGAAGTGTTTCATCCTTTGTGAAGACTCAAAGGAGGTGCAGGTTCATCTCTTGTGGTATCAAGAGAGGTGGTTTCTAAACTTTTACAAATTGTTTCTTTGTGATTGTAATTTGTAATTGTTTTGTGAGTAGTGAACTGTTTATCTTGATTTGAGATAAGTGACTGGATGTAGGATTGGTAAGATCCGAACCAGGATAAAATCATCTGTGCAAATTTCTCTCATCCTTACTCTGTTTACGTTATCATTATTATCTGCTTAGTAAGTTAAATTGAGAAGAAATTTTAAAAGGCACACGTTCGTATTAAAAACCAATTCACCCCCCCTCTTGGTTTGTTATTCCACGCTAACCATTCCGCTGCAGCCGCTCTGACACTCTTTGCACTTCATTAGTAGAATGCTCCACCTCAATGAGAGTCTTGCTCCTCTCACATTCTGGATTTTCAGCATGCATAGTCATTCTTGTCTCATACAAAATGACGTCTCTACTAATGATCAATTTTGAAGGTTTAGCATCCAACCTAGCATGTATCCCTTAATTCCTTCAGCATATCCAAAGAATACATTTTTCACAGCCCGAGCCTCCAACTTATCCCTTTTAATATGTGAAAAAGCCAAGGATCCAAACACCCTTAACTGGGAGTAATCTGCTGGTTGTCCACTCCAAACTTCCATTGGTGTTTTATAATTGAGAGGAGTGGAAGGGCTCCTGTTGATCAGGTATACTCAGTATTGGCAGCCTCTCCTCAGAAAGCTTTAGAAAAACCTGATCCAAGAAGCATGCACCAGACCCCTTCAAGAATGGTTCTATTCATTCTTTAAGCCAATCCATTCTGTTGCGGAGTTCCAACCACTATTATGTGTCTCCTCATCCCTTCGACTTTGCAGAATTCATTGAATTCATCTGAAACAAACTCTAGACCATTGTCAGTTTTAAGACAGTTCAGCTTGAATCCCAACTGATTCTCAATTTGAGTATGCGACTCCTTGAACCTTTGAAATGTTTCAGACTTGTTTTTCAGAATATAGATCCATACTCTTCTTGAAACATCATCAATTATGCTTAGGAAGTATGCTCCTCCACCATGAGTTTGCATTCTTCCAGGCCCCCACAGATCAGCATGAGCATACTCAAATGGCCGTGTGGAAAAATACTTTCGTGTTCCAAACTTTATTCTGTGTGACTTCCCCAAGGCACAATGATCACAGAAATCAAGCTTCTGCAATTTATCACCTAGCAGCAAATCTTGTTTTTCCAATTCTTCTAAGCTTTTCTCACTAATATGTCCCATTCTCAAGTGCCAAAGTCGAGTTCTATTTTCTGACTTCTCACTTGCAATAGAAGCATGGCCAATGACAGTTGAGCCCTCTAGAAAAGTCATTCTTTCTTCTGCCTTTGACAATCACAAAACCTCTAGATAGAACTTTCATTGTTCCATTCTCAACTTTAGTGGAGTAGCCCATAAGATCAAATGAGCTTATTGAAATGACGTTCTCTTTAACTCAGGAACATACCTCATATCCTACAGCATAATCTCACGGTTATCAAACATTTTCAGCCTTATTGACCCAATGCCTTGCACTCTACAAGCTTTGTTATTTCCAAGAAGCACATTTCCATGTTCTTTTTTTATCAAGACTCTCAAAAAACTCCTTCACCGGGCACATATGATAAGTGCAGCCAAAATCCATGACCCAGCTTCTTTGAGAATCTTCGGATGAAGCCACCAGAACAGCAGCAGATTCATATCCTTTAGAGGCCTCTGCAACATCAATAGTTTCTTGCATCCGAGAGCCTTTTCCCTTCTCTGGACAATACTTCTTGATATGTCCAATCTTCTGGCACTTGAAACATCTTACCTTTTTCTTACCTCCAAGTTTTGTTTTCTTCCAATTTCCTTCATGCTTCTTCCCTTTGCCTTTCATAGTAATGAGCTCTGACACTACCTCCTTGGTTTCCTTCGAATCTTGAAGTTTTTGCAACTTCTTGGTTCAAATTGATGTCACAACCTCCTCTAAGGTAATCACTTGATCCTTTCCATAAAGCAAGGCATCCTTGAAATGCTCAAAGGTTCTTGGAAGAGCATTTAGAAGAATAACAACATTATCTTCATCTTCTAATCTTACCCCAATATTCTCCAAATAATCATTGGTCTTGTTGATTTCTGCAAGCTGCTCCTCTATGGTTCTTGATTCTGTCATCTTGAACTAATAGAATTGTTGTTTTAGACATAACCTATGAGCCAATGATCTTGCATGTATAAAGATTCCAGCTTTGCCCATATCCCAGCTGCGGTCTTTTCCTTTGCAACCTCCCTCAATGCCTTATCACCAAGACACATCACAATTGCACTCCTTACTTTATCAACCATTCTTTTCTTCTCTTCTTGAGTCAGAGTTGCTGCCATGTTCAACTCTTCCTTCAATGCTTCATCGCAGCCTTGCTGTATGCCTCCATCTTGATTTTCCACAACCCAAAATCATTTGATCCATTGAATTTCTCTATGTCAAACTTGGTTGCCATCGTTTCTAGATTTTCTTGTTTTGATAGCCCCACGGTGGGCACGACTTGTTTGTCCGAGAGGAGAGCAAACAAGAGTCCAGAGAATAATTCAAAGAAGAGAACAGAGAAAGAATAGAATAGTAGAGAAAAGAAAAAAAAAACCAATGATATGAATGAATATCTTGTATTAACTGGTATCCAATGATACTATTTGTCTTATTTGTAAGACCTATTTCATAATTTTTAAAGCAATGTTCCTTTCAAAGTTTCTAACCAACCTAATTATATTTTTTTAAAACTAAGACTTTTAAATTGTTTCTTATCATGTAACATGTGAAGACAATTAATAAGATGAAATTATAAGTCTGATTATCTCCAAAAACTAGAAAAGTTTATGGTACTATGTCTAAGTTTTGTAGAGTAACCAAATTCCTCACCTGAACCTGTCCTCTGGCAGCTGTAGTATGCAAAACGGTGCAACCTTGAGCATCACTAAACGCCAAAACGCCACAACCCTCTTCCACAAGCTGTTTCAGGAGAGAGCATATTCGCAGCCTCGCCGGTGTAAGACCCGTATAAATAAAATGATTTCTTACCTTAAGTATTTTATTATGTGGTATTATATAATAAATTGTGATGAAAAACAATGTTGAGAAATATTTAAGAAAGGGAAGAAAATTAAATTAATATTGGTTTCATAGTAAATTTCAAAAAAAAAGTTGAAAGAGTATTTAAGTATAATTGTTTGCGCTATTATATCAGCGGATGGAGCTTGGTCTAGTGGTTGATGTGAATGTGCATGGGAGGGAGTGTGTGCTTGGTTTCAAGTTCAAACCCTCCTAAGACAAAAAAGGCTCCTAACTCTTTTTAATTTCCACCTTGACATGTGGGTCCCACTATGAGTTAAGAAGCACTTTAAGTTAATGCTTCCATTATTTGATTCCAAGAGGGAACTTTTATTCCCATTACTCCCTCATTTACGTGAGTGCTTGGACCATTTCCTTTTTTTTTCTTTTCCACTTTGCTTGGGTGGGCACATATTGTTTTCCACTTGCTTGGGTGGGTACATGTTTTCTAGACTTAGGAGGCTTGAAAGTGACCTTGGGGGGAGGTTAAAGCTTGGAGAGTGGAAAAGAGATTTTGGAGAGCAACCAAGTTGGGAGAGAAAGGAAGAGCCACCCTAGCCTTGGAGTTTTTGGACATCACTTGTAGGAGACCAAGAGGAGTGGAAGCTTGTTGTCTAGTGAGGAAAGGAAACCTAAGAGCCTTTGGAAGCTAGCTTGGAATTGAGGTAAGGGGTTTAACTTGGGATATAACATAGTGTATGATGGGTAGAAGGTAACATTATAATGTTGTTGCATGCTTTCTTTCTTGTGTGTTGGGATTAAAGTTAACATGTTGAGGTATGTACTTTTCTTTTGGGTTTAAGTTTCATGTGTTGTTGCATGGAGAATGGGTATTCACATGTTCATTTTCGTTTTTCTACTATATGGGGTAGTTAATGGATTATACATGTTTATATTTCATGAAAAAGTGTTGTTTTAATGGGTATACATGTTGGATGTATTGGGGTGTTGTTTGTGTATGAAAAAGTGTCATGGGTACACTTTAAAATCATGTATATTTTGTATATCTTGGTTCTTATTACCTTGCACGAATTATATATTGTTGGGAGCATTTATCTACACTCTTTAACCAAGAGTGTGGGTAAGAGGGTATTGAGAATTCTCTTCCATTGTTGGAAGAGGAAGGAATGAATTATGAGAATGAGAGGAGTGAAAGTGATGTTGGTGAGTTGGGGTATATGTGATTGATGAAAAATAGTGAAGAAGGATGGAGTTTTGATGTCTTTGGTAGAAGAAGAACATGATGGAAGAAGAATAGAAGTGGAAGATGGAGATGGGCATGGCTTGGTTGATGTAAAAGTGGCAAAGAAAAAGAAGGGTGCTGGAAAAAACCAAAAACAGTGAAGGAAGAAGCTTGGGATGGTCTTTGAAAGCAAAGAAAAAAAAATATAAAAATAAAATGTTAAGTGTAGTGCGTGAGCCGTGAGCTTTAATGTAGAAAGGAGAAAATGAAAGAATCACTAGTAAAAAATAAGGATTTTAACTCGTGCATTAGACATCGGTTTAGTTGTAACCGAAGCAAAAAATGGTGCGGTGGCGTTTTTGTAATTATCGCAAACGTATATGACTCGGTTCAAAAAGAACCGATGCCTAAAACTGACGCGGTGGCATTTCTGTAATTATCAGAAACGTATATGCCTCGGTTCATAAGGAACCGATGCCTAAAACTGACGCGGTGACATTTTTGTAATTATCAAAAAGCACTATTACCTTGGTTGTTTAAAGAACTGAGGCATAAAATAGCTAAAAGTTTTTATTTTATTTTTTTGAGAGGGTTTAGGCATCGGTTCTTTATAGAACCGAGGCCGTAGACCCTACTGAAATTTTTTATTTTATTTTTTTTGTGCGGGTTTAGGCATCGGTTCTTTATAGAACCGAGGCCGTAGACCCTGCTGGAATTTTTTATTTTTTATTTTAGAGGGTTTAGGCATCGGTTCTTTATAGAACCGAGGCCGTAGACCCTTATTGTCTCGGTTAAAAAAATAACCGAGGTAATAACATCTCTTTAGGGTTAAATTTCGTTAACAGGCATGGTATTGCGCCACTCCTCTTGTTTGTGGTGTTGCGCCACTCCTCTTGTTCTCCCATTTTCTTTCACGTTGCCAAGAGGGAGGCTTCCTTCCTCTTCTCTGTTCCTTCCTCCTCTTGTTCCGATCCAACCTAGCCTAGGGTTCTTCGTCTCGCGCGGACAACCAACTTGGAGGGATCATCAATGGCGCGACGGAAACGCGACGGGGGCGCAGCCGGGGCACAAGGGCGCAGTGGCCACTCTTCTTCTTCTTCTTCTTCTCTCCGTTCTGATTCGCAGCGAAGGAGGAAGCCTCCTTCCCTCTCATTTTTCTGATTTCGAATGGGTTGTTTTCTGTTTGATTGATTCTCTGCAGGTGGTGGTGGGAGCACGTTGTCCTTGTTCTTGTAGTGATTTGGAGGTTGCATTTCGGTGGACGTTGATGGATTGCGGCCAAGGACTAATGTCTGACCTAGTGAATCGCAAAAAAAAACACAAAAAAAAAGAAAAAACCCCTATACTGCCTCGGTTGGATTTGAAGCGAGGCAAAAGCACACACCTTTTTGCCTCGGTTCAGAACCGAGGCAAAAAGCCTACCCCTTTTTACCTCGCCTATATATGCTTCGGTTGTAGAACCGCTGCGTATAAGCGAAAATAACCACTGTCATTTCTCTGTATTGTACTAGTGAATGGTGGGAAGATGGTTAACGTGAAGTGAAGGAGGTGAATGTTGGTGTTAAAAAAAAGGGAGAGGGGAAGAAAGTGGAGTGCTGCAACGTAAGTGGTGGAAGAAATGAAGAAAGGAAAATAAAGTGAAAGTGGTGTATTATATGGTGGGGTTGTGAGTGTTGGTAGATTGAATTGAAGAATAAAAAAAAAGTAAGGTGGTTGGGTGAAGAAGAGTGGTTACGTAACTTTGGTGTGAGGAAAAAATTGTTTGGTTTGAAAAGTCAAATAAAGTGGGAAGTGGGGTTCATGGTTTTATGAGAAAAGATGAGTGAATGAAAGTTGTGTATTGAAAACAAAAGAAAAAAAAAGAAGTGAAAGGTTACTAAATGGTGTTGGTGCATGGAATGAAGTGTGTAGCTTTTAGCATTTGAAAAGAGAGTGAAAGTGTTAGATATTGGGAGTGGGGTCCACGGTAATAGTGGGAAAAGGTGGGTGAAGTAGAGTTTTGTGTAAATGCATGCAGAATAAAAGAGAAAGAGGGAAGGAAGAGAGTTTGGGTTACGTAAAAAAATGGAAAAAGGGGAGAGAGAAAGAGAGTTTCATAAGAAGTAAGTGGTTCCATGTGGGACCTACTTGGAAGTGAGAGAAAAAGTTAAATTAATGGTTTTGGGGTCCACTTGAAAGTGTAGATATAGAAGGGAGTGTGTTTAGAGTAAAAATGGGGTGTATTAGAATTAGGTGTTTTCTTTGATGTTGGGTATTAATTAAAAAGTGGGGGTGCACTAGAAATGTTGTTCTAGTTTATGGAAGTGCGGCAGTAGGATAAATAATTAAATTAAGTTATTTAATTATTTGTGAATTTCTTTTTATTTGTTAGTCAATGAATTTAGTTGACTTTATATATGATGGTGATGGTTGCGATGGTAAAATTGTGAGAGCAAGCGTTATGTCATTTCCTTAGAATTTTTGTCGAATCGATGGTGTTCGTATTGCGATACGATAGTGTGTTGAGTCTCTGCAGAGACTGAGGTTCGAGTGTCACCCTTTCCTCGTGCGCGGGGACTAGAGAGGGTTGGATGTCTCGCCCAATGACTTCGGCTCGTGTGAGTATAGTGCTCGGTGGGTGCGCCTAACCGAAGTTTTTACTCGTAATTCCTTGAGGAGTCGGGGAGATAGGTCTGAAGTTGCGATGGAAGACGGCTTGAATCGCCCTATTTTGCGAAACAGGTTTGGTACGACAAAATTCAAGGAAACAACAGAAGCTCGTGTAAATGATTGAGTCGTGAGTTTAATACTGTGATGTATTGTAATATTGTGACTTTGATAGTTTGAGTGGTGATGATCTAAGTTATGAGTTGAATATTATGTTGTATTGTAAGGTTGTGACTAGGATAATCTAAGTTATGATATTTTGATATTGAAATTATATGCTATATTAGGTTCTTCGTTACTCACCCTTTCCTTTTGTGGTTGTGGTTCCACCTACGATGATCGTACTTGTACGGGAGTAGATGGCATTGCAGATGAGGCAGAGATGAAGTAGCACGACGAGAGTTATGGGAATAACTATGGGGGACTTATCATGTTTTAAAGTAATTTTATGCCTTTGAATAATGAATTTGATATTTGTAAGGTTTTAACCTTATGTTGTAAGACGCTTAAACTTTTGATGGTTTAGTTCCGCGATGTTAATTTTAAAAAAAAAAAAAACTAGCGTAAAATTTTGGATTTTGTTATTTTCTAGTGGCACTCCGTAAGGGGTGTTAAAGCCGGCGTTCGGTTTCTGGTCGCCGGAGCACGATGAGGTCCACGTGACCTTCGATCTTATCTTCCTTGCAATCTTTCACAAAACTAAAATCCTCAGTTTACATAAAATAATCCAGAAATTTGTAACATAAATAGCAACTATCAATCAAATAATTAAATCTCTTATCCTTTCCCTTAGACTCAATCACACATTATCAAATCCAACAGAACAGAACAAAACGGGAAATCACCAGAAACAACAGCAATAAGATGCATAATCTCATCAAAAGAATGAGTGAAGCAAATTCTCATATCACAGTTTGCTTTTGTTCTGCTTCCAAACACAAGCACATACAGAAAATATAGAGAAATAAACTCTAAGATGCTACTAATGAGAAGGTATACAAAAATATATAATCAACCTTAAGCTTCATCTAATTATAATGCAAGATAGCAGAGAATGATACACTGTGCGATTTGATCTCTTTCTCCGATGAATCATCGCTGTCATTGGTGAGAGAGGAAGATGAGGATTTATTAGAACAGTAGGAAATCGATATTTGTCCGCGTGCTGTTGTTACTTCTCCTCTCTGGAACTGCATCGCTTGAATCAGAGGGAAACCTTCAGAGAGAGAAATTTGTGAAAACAGAGTGGTGATCGGTGACGCTGGCGACACTCACCTCACGGCTAGCGGCGGCTGATTCGACAGAGGCTGTGGCTCGGCGTGCAGCGGAGGCAATTTTTTCCCTGCTCTAGAGTAGAGACTCTAGTCTCGTTGTGCAAATGGAACGAAGATGGGAGACCCCTAATGTGTTCTGATTTAGATCCGCACAGTGTCAATGACCTTTCTGCAGAGGGTGGGGAGGTTGGGTGGAAGATGGAAGGAAGAGACGAGGGAGAGAGAGAGGGAGAAAAGGTGAGAAACCTGACTCAGCGCCAAAAGAAAAATTGTGTCAGTCTACGTTAGCCACATAAGCTGTTTTTTAACAGTGTTAGTTTTGGAGGATTAAAATCAAAGTTTCCTTAAGGAGGAGGACTAAAATGTACCTTACTTTGAAAGAGGGACTAAAACCAAAATCGTTTGATAGTATAGGGACTAAAAACATATTTAACCCTATTGCAATTGGTATGAGGGATGGTATTGAAAAAAAACTTTTAAGATATAACCTCCATAAATGAATTTAGATAATTTGGTGTATTCATTTATTTAAAATAATGATTTCATTTTTATTTCATACAAGGGACAAAAATAAGGAAGTGAGAGAACAAATATAGTTAAAATTAATCAAATCATACAAACAAAACTAATTTAATCCATATATAATATATTTTATTTTAATTTTTATTAAGTTTTTGAATGTTTGGTAGAATATAAGTGATAAAAAACTTGGAGAGAAATCTTTTATTAAAATACGAGATTTAAAATTATATGAAGAAAATAAAACAAACAACACAAAATTATAACAGAAAATTATAATAGAAATCTGGAAAAAAAATATTAAAGACATATTTATCAAAACTTAAAATGATTTTTGTAATATTACTAATGATAAATAGTTTTTTACCCTGGTTAAAATAATCATATAAGATTCTCATCTTGCTTAATATTTAGTCATTTGAATCTTATTACTATTATTATTATTTTTTTTTCAATTTTTGGTTAGGGATATATCACCGAGTAAAATACAGTTATTAATGAATAAATATAATTATAAATTAAACTTGAAGCAATTTAATTGATTTAATTATATTATGCTTTTGTTGCATATACTTGAATTGTTTCTAGGTTAAGATTTGCAAAATATATATAAAAATGCAACTTTCTAGTCTCGTTTATAGACAAACAGCATCAAGACATGAGATGTTGATTTCATGCAATTAGCAGAGATTGCAATATTACACAAAGAATCATTTGAAGTTTATATGAGACAATGATCACATTCATAAAGCCTCAAAGTCTCACACGGAGAACATGTGACATCCCAAAAATACAGTCATAACTATAAATTTAGAAAATCACATTTAATAATAATCTCAAACAGTTTTACACTAAAAGTTAAAGAAATGTGAAACCAACGAGCGCTCAAGGACGAACGTCCTTGAGTACAAATCCAACATAACGGACGAATGTGCAAAAGTCACACGTCACACATAAGAGTTTACAAATTTAAATCCGAACGTACGAGAAACCTGACCGAACGGTTTACACAAGACAAATACCGAACGGTCGAATTAAACTTAAACGAAATCAAGAGATGGTCGAACGACCACTCAGTTCAACAAAATACAATACTGGCCGAGCGGTCTCACTGCTCGATCTTCACTTCGACATCAACCAGGTTCTCTTCATTCAACGCTTCTTCCAAACGCTCATCTCCCTCTGCTCACATCCACACGGATGATCATTGCAATGACAAGACGGACGTACAAGTACAATAGACAACACAAGGAAAACGAAAGGGTAAGCTTACGTAATTTAACTCATGCATCAACATGCAATTTCAGGTAAACAATTCAACATACATGCATATCTCAACATACACATTCATTAAATAACAACCCACTTTATCGTATTCACAAATTAAACTCAACACGACTGACTGTCCGGACTACAAGGATTCTGTGTAGCTTCGGTGTTCGTGCACCCGGGTGATGTAGTAACTGGAACTCTCATCAGCTGCCACCCGAGGTTAATCCTATCTGTCCAAATAATTACCAGGACTAGGACCTCCTGCCATTCCCACACATGACGTACCCTCTCTACGTGAGAACGAGTACTCACGGAACATCAGGATGAACAACCGGCTAAGCTTACCACATTCATACTTTACAGATCTCAATAATCAATTCCTGAGTCGTTCCTCCTTGGAACGCTCTTTCAAAAATCATAACTTTCCATTCATCTCAAATACTCTTCATCATTTACTATTCATCATTTATCATTTTACTGTTCATCAAGTACCGAACGTTCCATCCCAAGGAGACCGAGAACGAACGTTATCAGCGAGACCAAAAGACGCTCGTTCGGATCAAAGAACGAACGGCAAAGTTTACAGAAAATGCCAATGGTACTGTTTATTTGACGAACGCTATTTTGCGGGAAAAGAATACGAACGCTCAAAATAACGCCGAGCGTCATTTAGGATGAACGCTCAGCATAAGGCCGAGTCTCATTTTAAGCGAGCGCTCGGTATAAGACCGAGCCTCATTTAGGACGACCGCTCCTTTCAAAAGCCGAGCACCATTAGGACGAGCGTTTGGTGTAAAACCGAACAACCTTTAGGACGATCGTTCAATGTGAGACCGAGCACCAATTAAAGCGAGCGTTCGGTATAAGACCGAACACCAATTAGGACGAACGCTCATTCAAAACCGAACACTCTAAAGGACGAACGCTCAGTTCAAAACCGAGCATCATTTGGACGAACGTTAGGTATAAGACCGAACGTTAATAACCTGAAAATAATAGATTTTTACGAACGGAAATAGACTATTTCAAATATACCAGATACAACAAAGTTTGGCCGAACGCTCATCAAGACAGTGGAATATGAGGACGCTCGTCCTCGACCAGGGATCACTCCAAATGAACGAATCCCGTTTTGACTATGGTAAATAGGGAAACCGAACGGTCAAAGACCGTTCAGAACGAACGTTCAATATGGAGGGAAACTCTTTTTCCATTCATTTACATTCCAGTTCAATTTCAACATATAATTCACATAGTTCCATACGTTCGTATCAACCTCATCTCCCACATTTTATACAATCCATATCATATAAACTCATTTCACCAATAAAACGAACGTTCATGCAGTTCAGTAAATCAAATATCATGCATTTTACTCATACCATCATAAACGATCGTTCATACAATTCATACGTATCATACATTAGGCATTAATTTCATGCAGTAAATTAACGGACGTTCATACAAGGCACACCACATGAATTAAATCAAATAAGCTTCCCTTACCTGGAAAATGACGAACGTTGATAGACGCACACAATTACTCCTTTCCACTACAAATCCCCCGCTCGTCAACGCTCGTCCAAACCAAGCAGTTCAGTTTTCTCCAGACGAACGTTTCCTCTGAAATCCTTGACGCCAAGCGTCCTTCAATGTTGCCGGAATACAGATTGGAGGAGATGAAATGGGTGGTTCTTAGAGAGAAGGTACACAGAAAAATGAAGAGAGAAGGAGGAGAGAGTTGAATTTTTCAGAAATGAAAATGGTGGAGCGTGTGGAAGGTGGAGGATATTTCAGAATCTCAGATTGCTTTCCACCTCACCCGCGTTCGTCCGTACTCGCCAGTGCACGTCCCACTCGCCAGCGCACTTCCGCACCCACCAGCGCACTCCACTACGCCTCAGCCGCCCACAACTGACGGTCGACCAATGCACTGTTGCCACGCGTTCTCCATTATCGCCGACGCACGTTCAGCTGGCCGACACACTGTTCCCCACTACCGGACGTCCACTCTACGATCGCCACGTGTACTCCACTACGCCGGACGCTCGCTCACAGCCTGGCAGTCGGCGCTCCACTGACGCTGCTGACTCACCTGGTCGTGCGGCAGCTGGCGTCCTTCAGTGGCTGTCGGGCACTGTTGTCGGCCATGCAGACTGCTGACGTGGCGCGCTCTCCTGCCGCCACGTGGACGCACGTTTTTTTTTTTTTTTTTTTTTTTTTTTTTGAGTCCTCACAGAACACATTCTGTTTAAATATTATAGTTAAACATTTTGTATTATTCACTATGAAGTTAACTTGTGACCTTAAATCATTTTCTCTTTGATAATAAAATATTAATAATCAAAGACATAATCTATATGTTATGAGAAATAGCCAAGATGTTAATCAAATGTTGCATCAAATAACAATTTATACAAGGAAAATGATTCAATATATAACAAAATGTTATACTTTTACTAAGGGGAAGTTAAATATAAAATTGAAAATCAAACATACAGGTTCGACATAACTAAGGCTATAAAAAAAAGTATACTTTCTTGAAAGATAACCAAAGTATCATACATTAAATTATCTTTTTTAAAACGAAGAAAAGGTAAAAAATATTGCAAGTATATCAAAATATTTATGCTTGTTGAACTAATAGTTGTATTCATTTTTGGAATGATATGAGAATATTAAGCAAGTATGATTGAGATTTAAAGAAAAAGTGATGAAAGTCGAAGAGACCTCTTTTCGGCACAAATAACGTTCATCAAACATGTGATAATGATTCACATCACTAAAGTGTTGAATCAATTCAAGTCATAATAGTTAATGTTACTCATAACATCAATCTAAAAGATTAAGAAATTGGGCAATATGAACAAGTAAAAGAAATATATCATATCTAGAGAATTCTTAAGTAAATTTATTTATTAAAAGAAGAAAAATATTAAAAATGTATTACTAAGCAAAAAGTGGAGTTTATTTTATTTATCGGTCAACTATAAAAGTTTTTAAGTTGAAAAAGGAAAGAACTTTGGGTCAAATTTTATCAAAAGTAAACAATAATAATAAAATATCAATACTTATCAAAGTTAAACAATAATAGTAAAATTATCAATATTTATATGGTAGTATATTTAAAAATATATAACATGTCAATTTTGATATGTGCAAAAGTTGTATTAAATAGTTTAGATTAATATAAAATTTTTATTTATAATTTATATAATAAATTTTTTATTTATAACTTATTCAATAAAAAATTTAATCAAAAAATAAGTTTTAAAACATTATGATATAATTAATAGATAGTGAATGATGTAAGAGTATTATTCTCTCTGTATGATGACAATCATAAAGAAATAATTTTAAAATATTGATATTAAAAAAATATACTTTATATCTTAGAATAAAGTATATAGATATCATATTTTGTCTGGGAAATAGCAAAAAGTTGTGGGTGAAAATGGTTGATGACTGCAAGTTGGCACATGGTAGAAACTGAACAAGAGGAATTTATTTTGGAGAGAAATTGGAACGAGCGTGCATGATTAAAAGACAATAAAAGATGAAAATAATATAAATAATTTAGTAGAAGATGACTTTTTTTATAAAAAAAAATTAACGATATTCATTATATTATTTTTATATTTTTTATTTATTTTTACTTTTTAATCAAACATTTTTAACTTTTATTTGTTTTTATTTTTATTCAGTTTATTTTTCTTCCGTAAATTAAATGTCTCCGTCTGGGACAAATGTATTTTGAAACTTTTTTCTTTAAAATTTTTAATTTTTCTTACAGAAACAAGAATATATAAATTAGTAATGCAAGTGAAGTCGCTTTCTACAGTACAATTTTAGTTATATAATTTTCGTTATATAATTTTATTTATATAAAGTCATATTTAAAACATTATACTTTATAAAGAGTTGTTGTTTGAAGCATGATTCAACTATATCTTATAACGTGTTTCATATTTATCAATACTTATAATTTTCTTTAAATTACTCCAGAAATATAAAATTTGCAAGTTATTATGGGTTGAAAAAAAAATTCCAGTTTATTATTTCTTTTTATTTATGTAAAATTTAATGTAATTTATTTAATTGATAAAAAAAATTAGATGAGATTAGATGAATATGTAATCAACACTAATGTTAACTAATATCTTGATAAAGAATGTTAACAAAATATGATCGAATATTAAAACTCTTATATTAATATGGCTTAATATTATTTTGTGTTTAATATGATATTAATTTTCTTAATTTTTTTTTGTTTAATTTAGTCTTTTTTTTTCTTACAACATCTAAATTGTTAATGACAGAATATTCACGTAAACAATTAATGAATGTGATGTTCGTTTTTGGCATATATGGCTCGCCTAACACAATATTTACATTATAACATCTTCAACTCTCGATACAGAAACCTTAGCCACCATTGTAAGCCATCATGCACCTCCACCGCACAACATCAATGATCGCACCATAATGAAACACCTACATATATTAGAAATGAAGATGCAGTTTCCTAAATCCCAAAATCGCAAATCCATAAATCATAAATCATAAATCACTAAATAAATCCCAAAATCGTTACTTCATAAACAACATAGAATCATAAATCAATGATACACTTTCCATGTTTCCTTTTATTTTGCACATAATAAAAAATAAAACCAAACATTCCACCCAAATAACAAAAAACCAAAAACAAAGCACACATTCATTATATTTATTTTCAAAACAAAATATCTCAAATGCAATTATACTAAATTCGAGCGGTAAACCGAAATTGTAGAAAGAAAACGAAAATAAATGGCATGAATTGAAGACAAACGAGATATGGAAGGTGAATGAAAAGAAAAGGAAAAGGGGAAGTTTGAAACCGTAGTATGGGTGACAACGTGGAGAGTGGAAAGGGAAAGTGGATGTTTGAAACCACGTAGGCCAAAAATGAACACCACATTAACTGATTGCTTACGTGGAAATTGTGTTATTAACGATTTAAATGCTGTTAGGGAAAAAGATTAAATTGAACAAAAATTACAAAAAATGATACACATTAAAAACTAAAAAATGTCGAGTCACACATTGAACAAAATAAATAAAAATAGAGATCAAAAGTGATATTAAGCATATTAATATTGTACAGGACAGTTGTACTAGGACACAACTTCTGTCCTTGTTTTTGTTTAAAAAGGAAAAAAAGTCATCATTAACAATGACAACATACTAAAATATGGAAATTGGTTCTGCACCTTATAATTTTCTTCCTACTTTCTATCTTTTGAAATTGATTTTTTATACACAATAAATAATTCTAGAAATTATTTTTCAGAAATCAATCACACCCTCTTTTACATCCTTTTCTACGAAAAACATCTTTTGGAAGTTTTTATGGGATATATTCTATATGTATCAAACATAATATATCGATTGAAATAATATAATTGATTTTGGTGCCGAGCTTGAGATTGAGCGAAAACTTATGAAACTCACATGATAACCATCAGGAACATGACAAGCAACGCTGTGTTAGAGGAAGCTATTGACAATTAGATGGATCTGGGGAAAATTGTGATGAAAAGACAGATGGATGAAATACAAGGGAAGTATGAAGAGAAGATAAAGACGTTGCGAGCCGAGAATGTAATCATTCGGCAAAAGAAGGAAGGACAATGTCATGTTCCATCCACTTCGACTTTGTAAGGACTACATAAGCAACATAGGGACAAACTAGACCAAATGGTCCATGTGAGAAGTTTTGATGCAAGGAAAGATGACAATCAATCATTGTGACTATTGACATGATCGGTCTACTCTCGTTCACCCAACTCAGTAGACTACGTACTTTGCAACTTTCTAATCGAGATTCAAAAACTCATTTTTCCACAAGTCGACCACATTACCTAACATTAACAACTTTATTCAATGTTATGCAAGAGAAGAATGAGTCCCTTCGGACATTCATGGAGAGTTTTGTAAAGGTAACTTTACAAATATGAAACCTTAGCCCAAATGTGGCCATGCATCATCTTGTCACGACGTTATGACTAAGGATGACAAAAATACTCATGCTTGTATGTATCTGTGGATAAAATCCGCAACGGATACTTGGTACCTACAGGTATGTATTACCCGCGGATAATGGATCTTAAGTATTTTAATACTTGTTTATAAATAGGTCGGGTGTGAGTATTATACTACTAGTACCCACGAGTATCTATCATCCAAAAAAAACTAAAATTAAAATTTAGTTTATATTTTATTAGGAAGTCTATATATTTTTTGGCTCGTTTATAAATAGGTCGGTTATGAGTATTATATTAGTAGTACTCACAAGTATTTATTACCCACAAAAAATCAAAATTAAAATTTAGTTCATATTTTATTAAGAAGTCTATATATTGTTTAGGAACCCTATTTTCAAAAATAAATTTTCATTCATAGGTTTAGGTTGTGTTCGTTTGGAATGAATCTACTATTTAAGATGATTTGCGAGGAAAGTATTGCGAGATTCATTTTATTCGTTTTCAAGAATTTAAAAGCGAGTGATAAAGAGGATTTGAGAAATTGTAGGAAAAGTGAATCCTTGTTTGGTTGGTCAGATTTGTGATGATTGTCAGTAAAATTACCAAACTCCCCTTGTATTTAATCTATCCTACTTAACAAATACCACTGTATTAGTACATGTAACCGATTCCAATCTAGCAGGAACCGATTCCAACACATTGTTTTTTCCATGAGTTTGCTACTACTGCCAAGTTCACGAGAAGGCTACTTTTTCTTTTTCATTTGCTTTCACCTTGTAGAATTAAGAGAGATTCTTGAAGCAAGGACAATATTCTTGAAGCTACAGTTACACAGTACACCATTTCAATTGTTTTTTTTTACTCCTTTGACTCTCCTTCATAGAACTATGTTGTTAACTAGTGGTTGATAGGATTGGTGGTTTATTATAAGTACTAATCATTTGAAAGTAGCTTGTGCTACACGCACAATTAATGTTCATAATTTTTATCTGAAAACAGAAAGATCCTAGCAGAACAGCGGTCCATAATAGGAATGTAATTCAAAATTCAATAATGTTGAAGTAGAAACTTATTTCTACATGTACAAGCATTTCTACTTTAACATTTGAAAATAGCTTGTGCTACATGCACAATTAATGTTCATGATTTTTTTTCTAAAACTGAAAGATCCTAGCAGAGCAACAGTTCAAGGTCTATGAGTTTACCATTCTTTTTCACAACTATCACATTTCAAGATTTTAACTTTCATTTCCCTCTCCCCCAAGCATTATGAAGGATGCCAATTCTTTAAATCCCAGTCACAAATAAACTCCTCCTTCCTCCAACATGGCTTCCTCTTCTTCCTCTGGTGCTTTTTCCCTTCCTCCACTTACGGCTTTTGTTCTTGTTCCTTCTCATTGTCCCCATAAGTCCTTCGTAACCATGAAAATATTATTTGATACATATACTTTGTATGAGCTTATGTATAAGTCTTGAATCATCAGGGTCTGTAATGTAACAAAATCTTTTGCAAGAGTTTACATCAAGGTCTGGCATTGACCTTCCTGTGTATCAAACCTTCAATGAGGGAGAGTCCATATTCTGAAGTTTTTGTCAACTATGTGGGTGTTTGGGATTAGTTACACTTCCGAATCTAAATTTCCCCATAAAAGAGCTACTAAACAGGAAGTAGCTAGACTTGCTCTAAAAACTATTCTTGAGAAGAATAGAATAGAAGGAACCTTTATTGTTAATGAGGTATGATGTATCACAATATTTTTTGTTTTTCATTGCTTCATATTTTTTTTGTTTCTAACTATTATTTTTTTTTTTGTCATTATCTTCCAAGATTTCTCCTTTATGCTAGTGTATCATAAATGAATATGCTTCTAAATTGCATATTGAGGGAACTTCATACAACACTGTTCAGCAAATATTTCGAGGTCATACCCGAATCAAATTAATGTACAATTAAAGTGTAGTATAAACTAGGAAGTGACTCCTAGATCGTCTCTCAAGGACCAAATATTAGTTCAGTCATTAGATCAAACACTTGGTGGGGGTGATTTATGATAGTTTTGTAAACTAAAATACTACCAAATTCAAGCACGAATTCAAACAACAGTGCAAAACAGGTTGGCCATTAGTTCAATTGTAATTATTTCAATCCTAGATTAACAATAATTAACTGCTCCTCTCACCCTTAATCCAATAGAATCAATCAAATAAGTGAAGATTGATCCCATTTTCATAAAATGCGAATTAAGCAAACGCAGTGCATCATTAATTAGTCGATTTTGAACCATACAACTTAATTAACTAAGCGACAATTAAACTCAATTACTACACTAAGTGTGTCCTAATTGGAATGACCAAAGCAGATTCAATTATGATGTCAAACACTCAAGAACAACATACACTTAAGTACAATAATCTCATGAAACAGTGCAATCTTCCTAGTGTCCAACCCAGCAGAATTACTCTTCCATTTCAACCAATTTCAACACAGAACCAAGCAATAAAGTCTACAAAAACAAAAACCCAAAAACAGAAAACGAAAACCCCAAAATAGAAAACGAAAATTAACACCCAATGTAGAAAACGAAATTTCAATGCACCAAAACGAAAACCTAATGGAGAAAAACGCAACTTCAAAGCACAAAAACGCAAACCCAAGAAAACGAAATTGCAAATGGAGATTGAGAATCGAAAATGAATGTGCACAGTAAGGAGGAAGAGAAAAACGAAAGCAATGGACAAAACAAAAGTGCAGAAATTGAAATTAAATTGGTCCAATTCAAAGTGCTGAAAAATGTAAAATGAAACCTATGGGAGAGAGTTCCCTTACTGTCCAATACTAAGAGCATGAAAAAAAAATGAGAGAATGAATGGCCCCCTAGGGTCTGCCCCCTTCTTTGCACTAAAACCTAGGTCAGCCCACAAATGGGCCTTTTCCAATTCTGCCCAAAAATGGGCCCAAACCCTAAATTTGTCCAAAAATACCTAAAAAAACGAATTTACAATCTAATTTAATCTAAAACGCTGATGTGGCGAGTGGAGAATGACGTGACAACTCCCTTGATCGCCCAAATTAATATTTCAATAATTCCCCTGCAATTAATAATGACAATAATTAGCCTCAGATAATTCAAATTAATTAAAATATGAATTTCTTGTCAAATTAAGCACAATTACTAAAAAATAGGGAAATAATGAACATTCAAGCACAATTCCCTAATTAAATTAAGTACAATAGGCTAAGTGAAGTCAAGAAAATATTGACTCATTAGTGTACTTCCAATTTTCACATCATCTCTATTTTTCAATGGTACAAGTTACATTGGTGATCTTGCTAGAACCAAGAAGGAAGCTGAGCAGTGCGCAACACAAGTCACTATTCTTTCAATTATGGGTATCCTTTTGTGTATGTTTTATTACATATTCTCAATATTTATTATATAGTTATGTGCTTACTTGCTAAATGACCATTTAATGTAGGTTGTTAGAAAAGAAATGCCTTGTTTCTCAACACCAAGAGGGAGGGTGAATTGGTGAGTACTAAAAACGAATGTTTTTTAAATCTTTTCACAAACTTTGAATGAACTTTAATCTTTCTTGTAATCTAAGCAATAAGTGCATGCAATTTATCATTAGATAATAGTTCCAAACAATCTTCTAACACAGAACCACGACCCAATGAATACCACAACTCCTTTACATTTCTATAACCTATCTCCTTAAGAATAGACAAAATTTCAAAACACTTCCATCGGTCTAGGTCAATTTTTAAAGTAGTGGTTTGACCATTATTCTCAAATTTACCCCCATGGTGAAAGAAGACTTCAATGCTTGAGTTGACCATCTCAACTAATATCAAAATTGTTGTCAAACTACATTTACTTTACCCAAGTAACATAAAAGTAATGTTTTTACTAAGATTATAAAGTACAACAAATTTTGACAATTAATTTATGCTTAACCGAAATGTTATCTACAGTACAAACAAAATAGTACTATGGGAAACCATAAACACACCATTAACAGACCATAAACAAGTAAAAGAACTTTGTATGGGGACCACAAACACAACATAAACAAATATTTTCACACACCATCATGGGGGACCACAACGACAATGGGACAACACAAACAAACAAACAACACAGATAATGGGGCACAATAAATAAATAAACCAAACACAAATCAAACTTTTTTGGGGGAACCACAGCAAAAGCATCCTCACACACAACAAAAGGTACCATACACACACCTTTGAATGACGCTTTTCGAAATACCCCACAAACACGATATCTGCAAATGCGCGTCCAAATGCCCAAACAACGTTTTGTGAACGAAACCCCCAAAAGCGTATGATTTTGTCTTCACAATGTAGATGAACAAGTCTATGCGATCATGATTCTCTGTTCTCTCTCACAGATGCCCTAAGTTCGTCTCATTCACAAAATCCCTAATTGGATGAAGTTTAATTTTTCCCCAATTAAAAACACTCATTCTTTACTTTCCACGTCAACCTTTAATTCACTCACACCTAAGCACAAATACACCTACAAAATAACACATTAGCATTGACTTCTACCATATCACCAATCTCTTAACTCCGTTTGTTTCTATTTAATGGAAGGGACTTCATTGACGCAAAATTTATGAAGTGGGGACACCTTTAACATTCTTTTCAAAGGTAGGACCAATTTGACATACTTGTATGAAACTAAGGACAAAATAAGCAATTAAACCTAATTTTAATAATTGTTTAGGAACGTCTAAAATATATTTTGTATTCTTAAATTTATGTCTTTTATAATTTTACGTTAGGATTTCTTAATTTATGATATTATAATGATTTTCATATTTATTTTGGAACTTCATTTTTTTTTAGTTCTACTATTTAGATTTCAATCATGTTAAAATTGATATTTTATTTTTACCTAACGCTGTCATATATTGTTGGATGGATTTGAGTTTAAATAAAAAGACTTGTTAAAGATGATTGACAATGTGTGTGAAACGCTTTCACATGTCGTAGATGGTTTCACCTTGTTGCATTCATAACAACTCATGTTCTTGAAATAATGAGTTTTTTCTAGCAGGTTTTACATCATATGTTTCTTCATGGGTTACTCTTAAAATTTTTTACATTTTCCAAGCACTAGAATAGATAGATATCCTGCAAAACTCATCAAAGGTTAAAGCAAATGAAATTATGTTCCTAGGCCTAACATCATATTGAACCCTTCTATTTTCACTACAATCCATTAGAGAAAGGGTTCAGGTTCTTGCACATAATTAGGAACAAAAAGAACATTTATAACAACCTTTATGAACAAACTCTAAAAATATATGCATTCTTACTTTCCAAAAATGATAATTTTACCCAACAAACAAAGGGGGCTAGTTAATTAAAGCACCTTCAGCAAAGGTTTGGGTTTGTCCAACCATTTTTGAAAAGATTGAATAATTGTCAAAGCAAGCTCTGATACCAATGGTTAGAATTGTGTAGTGAATTGTTTAAGTTGTACAAAAACAAGAGGGAGTGAATTGATTTGTTAATAAAAATTGTATTTTTAAAAAGTTTTCCCCTTTTTAAGATCAAAGTTCAATTAAAATATTTTCCTTTATAACAATAAATAATTTAAAGAGGGTGGGAAAAAAGAAGATTACACAAGATATTTTATACCAATTCATATCAAAAGATCCTACATCCAATTATTAATCTCTCTGAAACACTAATATAAATCAACTTACAATCACAAAGCGTCTAAGGTTTAAAGAGCACATGTTTTGAAGATGCAAGAGATGAAAAACACATTCCTTGAAACACATAAGGAATTAACCACCTCCTTTGAGTAACACAAAAGATAAATAACTTCTCCTAACAACACTAACAACAAGAGCATTACTCAATCACCTAAGAACTCATTTGGTGAAAGTTATAACTCTACTTACAATAGGTTTTTCATATCCCCTTTTAGATAACAAATAGAATTTCTCTAACAGTCACAACTCTAATGTTGTGTTCACTTCAACATATCGCACTATTGATGGGTATTTGTGAGCAAGGAAATGCGCTGATTTTTGTGTTCACTTTAGACGAAATGCGAGGAAGGAATTGTTGCGATTAGTGGGATGTATAAATTTTTGATCACTCACGAGAATGGAGAGATTTAGAGGGATTTACGGTGCAATATCTGATTTACCCTTGAATTATTATAGAATTCCAGCTCGAGTCCTGAAGCTTAAATATATAACATATTCTAACTATCAAATAATTGATTTCTTCGTTAATAATAAAAACGCCACAGTAATTTGTGTGTTGAGTGCATTGAAGATGATCACGAAGAAGGACCATTGTCTATGGTAGATAACGTTGATGACCATATGAAGATGATGGTTGAAAATGAAGAGGAGTTTGAAGCTGAAGAAGATGAATAACAGTGGCTAAAACGAAATTTATTGGAGGTGTATTTGGTTCCCTCCACCCATATTCGGTTCTAGGGGTGTGAAGAATTTATATGGAACCCCGTATTTGGTTCCCAGTTGGTGTTATTCGGTTCTCATTCTATAGAAGAATGGTGTATTTGGTTCCCAATGTTCGTATTCAGTTCCTTTTGTGTTTGAGCTTGCATTTCACACTGTATTCGGTTACATCGTCTTGTTATTCGGTTCCCTTGGAGCATTTCTTTCCAAGCTTGGTGATGGAGGTGCAGGCGCCATGTTCAACGAAGCTGCAAGCGCCATGTTCGACGAAGCTGCAGGTGCCATGTTCGGTGGTGGACGCTGGATTATATGCACTTGGTTTAGCATGTTATACGCATGTATTCCTTGTTGGGTGCGATATTGGGTTCCCATTTGTTCCCCTCCCTAGCATGGATTCGGTTGGAGAAGGTTGTAGGATTTGTTGATGGTTTCGTGCATGGGCTGATGCGTTTGGAAGGTTGTTGGTGTGGCTGTGAAGCGTGAGGAACGACGTCTATGAACATCTGGCCTCTAGCATCCTTCCTCTAGTCGTCGTCGCGCTCAGTCGTTTGACGATCTTGATGAAAGTGGTTCTGGATTCGATCCATCTGAACAGGAAGAAAGACTGGATGCAGATTTGTTTTATGAAACCGATCCAGATCTTAATCTGGACGCAAAATTGTGTGGTCTGCCGGAGAATCTTCTTTGGGATGTGATGAGGAGGTTGCCGCCGGTGGGGTTACTGTCCGCCACGAAGGTGCGTCGTGGGTGGAGGGAGACGACGAAGAAGATATGGAGGGAGAATATTGTTCCCGTCAAGGTTACATTTGGGTTTGTTGCCTCGATGTTGCAGAAATGTCCTGGGATTGTGAGACTCTCTGTTAGGATGGAGAGGTAGGACCTTCATCTGCGATATCATCTTTATTAAGCCAGTTTTTATAATGGGATCAGAAAAAATGCCATTAATTTTTTTCTTTCTTTCATGAATCTAACATGTTTGTTGTGTTGTAGTGATTTTGATTCATCTATGTTGGCTTGCGTTGCCTTCTCATGTCCTAATCTTGAGAGTATGGAGATCTCCACATTCGGTGCTGCAACCATTCGAATTAATGGGTATAAATTGATCTTATCGTATTAGTCTAATTTTTTAAATTTTAAATATTTTAGGCATGGTATGATCTTTATTTTATGCAAGTATCCTCTAGGAAAGTTAGTTCTGGTTTACTGTCTTTGTTTTTTTGACATGTTCAATTTCTTACATAGTCATTCTTGGCCATTCTACAAAGGTGTTGTCTTTGGTCTTTTTAGCTTTATCTCATATTCAATTATGAAAATACAGGGATGAACTAGGTCGGTTTGTTGCTGATAAATTATAGGGTTAAATATGTTTTTAGTCCCTATACTATCAAGCGATTTTGGTTTTAGTCCCTCTTTCAAAGTAAGGTACATTTTAGTCCTCCTCCTTAAGGAAACTTTGATTTTAGTCCTCCAAAATTAACACCGTTAAAAACCAGTTGACGTGGCTAACGATAGACTGACATGATTTTCTTTTCTTGCGCTGAGTCAGTGTTTCTCACCTTTTCTCCCTCTCTCTCCCTCGTCTCTTCCTTCCATCTTCTACCCAACCTCCCCACCGGTATGACCTCCCACCGAGCTCCAAATTCACCTCCCCACAACAAATTTGGATGAAGAGTTGAACATATATACTGAGTGGGCAGTTATGCAATGCATTTCTGCAAATAAATGGGCAGATGCATTAGTTATTGCAAATAAATGAGCTTAGTGAACACTAGGCCCCTGAAATTCTGGAAGGAAACCTTTGCTCTTCTTTGTAGTGTAAGTCTTATTGGTCCTTGCTGCTAGTCAATTTTTTTGGTTGGAATTTGAAGTGCTGAAATCGTTCTACTGTGAGGAGTTCTAGCAACCACTCTTTTCTATTGATTGGAAATTGCAAAATTTAGTAAGCCCTACTTCTGGATTAGCAGAGAGAATAGAAACTCATAACATGATAATTGGTGGGAGCTACCAAAGTTTGTGATTTTCAATGAATAGCAAATAATGCAAACATTATTCTCTTCTAGGATTCCTGTTATTTTAACATGATAAAAGAAGTCAAAGTTACCTAATGAAGTTTTACCAGCTTTTCACAGTCACTTGCTCTTCTTTCTTAATGTACCCTGGTTTTCTTTGATACTTTATATTTCTTGTTAAGATTTTTCCATCTCTAGAATTACTGAATCTGGAAAGCCTGCTTCAGTTCCCTTTCTCAATTTGTCTTTTAACTACATGTCTTTGTATTGTTGTTACTAGCAGTATATGTTTTACTGGATCAAGTTGAGTCCAAAATTTCTCTTATAGTACAAATTAGAAAAACGCTATATTAGCCATTAATTTTCATGATTGAGGTTATTTTGTATTGCACTCATTATTCATGTTATCAAATATTAACAGTTTGGTCAGAGAGATGAATGGACCATGTTATCAAATATTAACAGTTATCATTACTTTTTGTTTTCACCATTGCAAAATTGCCACTTAGCATTATTAAAACTTGTAAATTGACATAATTATATATTGTTAGGATTTAGTGGAAAAGACTATTGTCCTTGCCTTGGCAACTGGGCAGAAGCGGTTTAGTGCTTCTCTATGCAAGCTTGTTGAGAAATATGCTGAAATTTTAGCTAGTCAAGGGCTATTGACTATAGCAATAGAAAAAGTATTTCTTGTAAAGGATTCTTGATTGAAGAGACCTATGTACAAAATTCAGCTTCTTGTTTTTCTATTTTTGTCCAATGTTGAAGCTTTCTTATACATGTCTTTTCTTCACTTTTTTTTGTTTCCTTTTCAAATGGTTAATTGCTTGCAGAGAAAGAGTTCAAAATCGCTGCTTTTGAAAATACTCAAGCACATGGTGGGTCTTATTATGGTGCCGATAATTCCAATTATAATAGAAATTATTATCAGGTAATTTTTGTTCTTTGGCATTCTTTTGATGCAATAAGTACTCTCTTTCTATGATTTGAAATTATTCCATGTGTTTCATCATCTAAGAGTCAGTACCCATTCAAGTGCAGCATGGTGTTTCTGGAATTCAATATCCTAATAGCTATCAACAGCCGTTTGATCCTAGATATGGAAGAGGTTATGGTGCTCCTACTCCACCCCAGCAACCTCAACAGCCTAATTTGTTTATTCCACCGCAGACCACCCAAGTTGCACAAACTCCCCAAGTTGCACAGCGTCAATGACCTTTTTGCAGATGGTGGGGAGGTTGGGTGGAAGATGGAAGGAAGAGACGAGGAAGAGAGATGGAGAAAAGGTGTGAAACACAGACTCAGCGCAAAAAAAAATCGTGTCAGTCTACCGTTAGTCACATCAGCTGGTTTTTAACGATGTTAGTTTTAGAGGACTAAAATCAAAGTTTCTTTAAGGAGGAGGACTAAAATGTACCTTACTTTGAAAGAGGGACTAAAACCAAAATTGTTTGATAGTATAGGGACTAAAAACATATTCAATCCTAAATTATATTACAAACAAATATTACATTTAAAAAAAAATCATTTTACTAATTTATAATTTTTTTACATTTTTAAAATTTACTTTAATAATTAATTTTAATTTTTTACTCTTTATAAACATTTCTACAATTAAATATAACATTAACAATTATCATTTTATATTACTTTAATAACTAGGGGTATTTTGGTAATCTTTAATTTCTACCAATTAAACAAATTTTTTTATCTATTACATCAATCAAATCCTACACTAATTCTCATAAACTTTACTTTCAAATCCACTCCCAATTACCTATAAATCCACTCAAATAAACAATAAAAAATTTACCCTCAAATTCTCTCTCCACTCACTCTCTCCCAAATCCTATCCTCCAAGTAAACACACCCTAAGGGTCGATTTACTTTGGAGGAAGGATTTGGGGGAGAATGAGTAGATGAATTTGAGGGTAAATTGTTTGTTGTTTATGTGAGAGAATTTGGACGTAAGTGGGAGTGGATTTGGAAGTAAAGTATATGAAAATTAGTGTAAGATTTAACCGATATAACGGATAAAAATAATATTTAATTGATAGAAATTGAAGATTACCAAAATATCCTTAGTAGTAAAACTAATATAAACTGCAAATTCGTCTCCCCACATCTCTTTAAATAGTAAATCTATGCAAATGAACATAGCCTTATGGTTCTGCCATGTACTCCTATAAACATGCATCACCATAAGTCAAACCAATATATATATGGGGTTTGCTAACTTGCGTACGCCTGTTTTTCAATTGGTACATTTTAGCAATGTGTACCGGGTTTTAGTAGACAAAAATATCCTCATATATTATGGATTCTAAGTTTTAAGGTCAATGGTATTTGAATAATTTTATTCTCAAAACTAAAAGAAAACAAGAAACCCCCAAACCCTTACTAACCTCCCTCATTTCTCCCAACCATTTCTCTTTCATCTCTTTCACTCTAACATTTTCTCTGTCATCCCTATTGTAGCCCCAAGTAAAAAAATCAGAAACACTCGTCGTTAAACAATTTGCCTCAGTAAAGAGTTGAGTCATTGACATATTCACCTTTAGGCAAAGGTTTATTCAAGATCTCTTCAATTTCATCATCTTCACTAACCTCTCTAATTTCATCATCTCCATATGTTGAATCATCATCTCTAAAAAAAAGCCTCTAGGCCAATTACCAATTCCTTCGGATGTCATTAATTATGCTTGTGAAAATTAGATAAGACAAAAATTATAAAATAAAAACTCATTATAAAATCATTTTTTGTAAGAAATTATTTAACAACGAGCGTTTCTGATTTTTTTCCATGCCAATTACCAATTCCTTTGATGTCATTATACTTGTGAAAATTAGATAAGACAAAAATTATAAAGTGAAAACTCATTATAAAATCATTTTTTGTAAGAAATTGTTTAACCGCGAGTATTTCTTATTTTTTCAGGCCAATTTCCAATTCCTTCATATGTTATTATGCTTGTGAAAATTAGATAAAATTAGATAAGACAAAAATTATAAAATGAAAACTCATTATAAAATCATTTTTTTTAAGAAATTGTTTAATAATCAGTGTTTCTAATTTTTTCACTTGGGGCTATAGTAGGATGACAGAGAAAATGTTGGAGTGAGAGAGATGAAAGACAAATGGTTGAGAGGAATGAGGGAGGTGAATAAGGGTTTCAGGTTTCTTGTTTTTTTTTTTAGTTTTGAGAATGAAAATTATTCAAATATCCTTAACCGTAAAACTTAATCCATAATATATGAGGGTATTTTTGTCTACTAAAACCCGATACACATTGCGAAAATGTACCAACTAAAAAACAGGCATACGCAAGTTAGCAAACCCCATATATATATATATATATATATATATATAACTTGCGTATGCTCTTTCTTCAGTTGATATATAATATATATGAGGATATTTTTGTCTACTAAAACTCGATACACATTGCTAAAATGTACCAACTGAAAAAAAAAAACACACAAAACATAGCAAACCCATATATTTATATATATATATATATATATATATATATATATATATATATAAAAATTAGTTATTAAAAGAATAATATAATTCATTACGACACATGGTTTTTATCGGCGATATATATAAAATATTAAAGAAAAGAAATGTCATGAGTTGTATAATTAGAGATCAGAATCAATGATCCAATTATCTTTAGAATAAAATTAGCAGTAGAAAACTAAACCATTAAAGAAAAAAGACAAATTTGTAATATAAACATAATATGATGAAAAAATAATTATGCTATTAGAAATACTCGACTACGAAACATTAAAAATTTCATTTCTAACACCATGATATAAAGTAATAGAAGTAAAATAATTTATTAGTTAAAATAAAATTATATAAATAAATAATAATATGTTAATGAATATAATAAATTTGAACAATAAAATATAAAATAGCTAAGTATAATATACATATATAATACTTAATTATACACATATAATAAATTACACCTATTTTTTTAAAAACTATTTTGTTGGAAGGAAAAAGAAACAGTGTATATGATTTAGATCCTTAATTAACATTTACATAATTTTCTCTTAAAACATTTCCTATTTATCGTGAAAAAGAAAACATGAAGAATAAAAAAAAACAAATCATATACTTTAAAAGATTTCAATAAGAAATATAAATCAACAAAAAATAAAAATTGTTTAAAAACCGATTTAAAACTAGTACGATTAAAAAACAGTTAAGAACCAATTCAAAATTGATTAACTTCAGAAACCAAATTACTTTGTCTAAGACAATTTGGTATTAAAAGATCCATCCATTCAAATATTTTTTAAGCAGATCATAACATCCCTAGTATACAAATTCTAGTTAATGTTACCAAATTCATAACTTTAACAAGTCTTTTTATTTAAACTCAAATACATCTTTCGAGTTTAGATAAAACCTTTGATAATGATGAATAGAATATAAATTTTAAAATCTTTAAATAAGATTTGACAACCAAATGTTATTACTATTAGAAAATCAAAGAACCTTACGACTATATACTTGACAACTCTTTATAAACTTAAATAGAGAAAAAGAAAAAATAACATAACCTTCAAATATGATATTGTAAAACATAAAACCCCAAAAAAAGATGAAGATTCTAACTATGAAAACTTGAGTTTCATTATTAAAAAATTCAACAATGAAATTCAAATAAAAAAGACAGTTTAGAAGTGCCAACAAGAAGATAGTAGCATTCAAAGTGTTTATCTGTGTTTTCTGGATTGTGCTGAATTATCTTATTAGAAGTGGAATTGTTAAATGAAATGGTATTATTTGGCATATTTATAGATTTGAAAGCTAGCCAAGCCCAAATGTATTCATCTTATTTTTAGAATTGTTAATGTTATTTATTTTAAATTGATTGGACGTAATTTTGAACTTTTAAATGTTTTACTCTAAAAATCCATTGTCTTATGTTATGATTTAATGTTATTAATGGATTTTAATTTTTAAGAATAAGTTATATTATTAAGGTGTGCTTAAGTTGATGTGTAATGTCTATTAATGAGTGACCGCTAAGTTTGTAGCCTTGGTGTATTCTATATAATGGTTTGAAGTTGGATTCTTGGAATACCTCCAACACTACATTCGAGCTTGTACTCTGATTATTGTGAAGATCTTAGATATGGGATCGTCTTCTCCATCTCCATTCAAGAACTGACTCCAAAACTCTGTTTGCCCGCTAAATCCGTACAAGGTAATGTTCTTTTATCTGTCTGTATTTGTTAATATTGTTTAACATATAACCCAAAATTAATTACATACTAAAATTAATTATTTTTTAATTAATGTATGAATAATTATTTTAAAACTAAAGACACGCGTAATTACTTTAATTATTATTGAAATTCAAATAAAATTTTATTTTTTATTTGGACTTACTTTTTTATTATCTTTAAAATAAAATATATAATAAATGACTACCCACTGCACCACCGTCTTATTACTCCATTATTGTAGGTCGGGAGTTTCCAGAAGAAAACTCTGAAAGAAAATTCAAATAAAATGACAGGGTATAACGAGTATTTTAGAAGTTACGGGGAATGTAGTTAATAATTAGGAGGTGTGAGAAGTAAAAGTAAGCCAAAATGCCTACAAAAGACTCTATAGATCAACGTCAACTCATGGACATTTTTAATGTGAAAAATCTTATTCTTTTAGGTTGGGCTAAATGGAATTTAAGTCAAATTAAGATGAGGTGGGTCTAGACAAGTTTGGTTGAGCTTTAACCTTATAATTAAATTACAAATAAAAACATATTAATTAAGGACTACTTTATAATTAACATAAAATATTTAGGAATTAATTTGTAATTTAGAATATTTTAAAAACTCAAAGCAATTTTAAAATGTATTTAGGAATTAATTAAACTTATGTAGGAAATCAATGTCACTTTAATTTTGATTTTAATTCACTTTATGTGGTGGAGTTTTCTTTTTACTATCACTTATTGATGGATAAGAAAACTTTTTTTAAAAGTAGATTAGAATTGATCAATAGACTATGAATTAAATTAATAACTCTAATCATAATCAAATATCAATCAAAGTTTCAAAATGACCAAATATTATGTCACAATTGCATTTCAAACATGGTATATATATATATAGAATGGGTGTTCAAAATTCAACTAATTTAAAATAAAAAAAAGTGAAAAAATGATTAAAACTTAATTTTTTTTTACATTTTTTAATCTTTTTTAATTGAGTTTATATGTCTTGGTGATTAAATTGTACTTACAATACGTTTATATTAATCAAAACATGATAACAGATTTACATTGTAATATTTAATCACAAGCTTATATGTAATATAGAATTCAAATCATAACATCACAGTCTTTATAAACAAAAATCGAACTTTATTTGACAATTTTTTATTATAGAATATTTAACAATTATTTTGTAAACTTTGTTAACAGTTTTATAATAACAATATCCACAAGGAAAACGACCCGTGTCAAAATTGTAAAATGTTAGTTTGGTTTAATTTGAATTTTTGTATTTGATTAAAATTGAATCAAAACTAAAATGCGTTTGATTTTTACGTTTAATTTGACTTACTTTTAAATAAAAAATCGAATCAAACATAACCATAAACTTTTAATATAAAATAACGATGTAAGACCTGACTTATTTATGTTAAAGATGTGATTTTAAAGTAAATTAAAGAATGAAAACTTAATTTTGTTTGAAAAAAATGTCTAAATAATTTTAAAAAACTTCATTCTATGCTTAAATTAAAATTTTATTTATTAAAGTAATTAATTCTTTAAATCTTCTATACAAGATTCTCTCCTCATTAATCATTTATTCTTTCAATATATTAAACTATTGTGGAATAACATGAGATAAAATAAGATATTATCCTAACATACTTGATTATAACAGGAGAGTTATCTTTGTTACCCTATGATATATGTTATTGCAAGTTAGGAGTGACAACTAAAATAATGTTTCAGTTTTAGTCTAATGGGAAGATTGAGAAGAGAGAATAAAAAGTGATTTATATGCTTGTTTTGTAACTGAGTATTTGATTAATGAAACTTTTTGAGTAGTTCTCAAAATTAAACATATTTCAATAGTTGAGTGAACTAATATAAAATGATACCTTTTTGTAATTTGTTAGATGATATGTTTGTTAGTAAAATAAGAGTCTTGTTTTCTATTAAATTCTTCTTCTAAAGTCATTTTGTAACATTAAAATTGCAATATTTTATTTTCTCATTAAGTTATTGTACTCACTATTATGATTATAAAGAACTACATGACCATCTTAAGTATCGTTATGCCTTAAATGATCATATTTATTAATTTCATATGTGCACAATTGAGATTAATTAGTGTTGTATACAATTCTGCATGTTCTCTACTTAATGCTATATTTATATAAGCATATATAAATGTTGTTTGGCTGACACAAATATGTTGTTTGGGTAAGATGACCCTACTTAAGCTGACTTATGTTCATTAAAAAGGAAAAGACCATTTGCTCAAGCTATAAACCTATTGTGTGAGCAACATTATATATCACTTGAGTAAACTTATATCACTTAAGGAAATCTAGTTCTAGTGGAGAGAGAATTAATCCGATATCTCTCTCATCTCACCAGCTACTCATCACATAAGCAAACAAAACTCAAATGAGAAAATATAAACATTAATTTTTCCCAACTCAAATGTACACAATTGCTCGAGCAACATTATGTTGTATATGTTGCCAAGACCTAGAGAACTCTTTAAAACTCTAGTTCTTCATTGTTTGAGTGGTCACTATGACACATGGATGACAATGATAAGTGTAAAAAATTATTAACATTCGATTATTAATTTTTCCCAACTCAAATGTACACAATTGCTCGAGCAACATTATGTTATATATGTCACCAAGACCTAGAAAACTCTTTAAAACTCTAGTTCTTCATTGTTTGAGTGGTCACTATGACACATGGATGACAATGATAAGTGTAAGAAATTATTAACATTCGATTATTATCTATCAAAACTATAGAATTACCAATTCAACCAAAATATGAACCATCAAAAGGAAAGAAAATAAACATTAATTTTCCCAACTTAAGTGCACACCATCAACCAAAATATGAACCATCAAAAGGAAAGAAAAGAAACATTAATTTTCCCAACTTAAGTGTACACCATCGCTGGAGCAACATGACATTGCATATGCCATCAAGACGTAGAATACTCTCTAAAACTCCTATTCTTCATTATTTGAGTGGTCATTGTGATGCTTGGATGACAGTGCTTAGTATGAGAAATTATTATCATCCAACTATTATCTATTCAAAACTATAGAAATAACAATTCAACCAAAATATGAATCATCAACTCTCAAATTGATCTTAAAATTTGGCTTAAGATAAGTAATTCACATTCTAAAAATTATAATATCAATTACCAACAAGCTTATGCTATGTATCACTACAATTACATTAAGATTTTATTAAAAAAAAAAAGAAAGAAAAGAAAAACAGAAAGGGATTACACTAAATCCATGATAAAATTACATTGTTCACATAGACAAATAATACCTATTATGAAAAAAGAACTAAAAAAGATAAAATAAATAGATGGAGATCACTTATATTATTCCTAATGATTTCCTTCATATAAAACATTTCAAACTTTGAATTCCATACACCTAGAACAAATAATATTAATAGATTTATTATTACACAATTCTTTTACATTTTAAAAATGGTCTCCAAAACTCATTAGTGATTTATAGAGTCCTTACTTGCTTTTAGAGATTTAGTATTGAGTTTCCTTAGTTTATCTTACCGAGTTTCCTTGTAATTTGAATTTGCTCATAATCATCTTTATCATTAGAATCTTTTTTTCTTGTTAAGCATATTATTCCATGCTTGCTCATAATCATCTTTACAATTAGAATCTTTTTTCTTGTTAAGCATATTAGTCAATTTAATACCAACTCAACTCCATAATAATTTACACCATTTCAACTCCATAATAATTTACAACATTTCAGTTCATATAGATAAAATAATTGAATATATGTCATTAATCAACTCTATAGATAGCTTGCCTGACTAGCCACTTTTAGTATCCAAAAGTTTTCAAGTATAAGGTGATAAAATCTTCACAGCTTGAACCTGCACAATCAACATCTCCTATTCTTTAGGTTGCTTCGATATTCTCATTCTTTGATTGATTAAGACAATTACTCTTTCAAACTAAAAAGAATGGACCGAATAAAAAATAGAATAATGAATAACTTTGGTCAACATTTTGATAAAAAAACTATCTTGATTTGTTCACTTTTGTTTTCTTGATTATGTAATATGATTAATGACAAAAAAAAAATGACCGATTAACTAATATCTTAGAAAAAGAAACTTAGAAGTGTAGAGAAATAAATTTGAAAATAAGTGAAGAATTAATTACTTTAATATAATTATAGATACTTTTTGAAAATATTTTTATTTTTAACTGTAAAATTATATCTCTTAACCTAAATAAAGTTGAACTTGGATAGAAAATAAGTTATATGTTAATTATCTTTATAATCTTTGAATTTTAATGCAAAATTAAAATTATGTGCGAAATTTAAATATATTTTTGCCTTCAAATTTTAAAAAACATGTTTTATACGTCAAAACAATTTAATATAATTAAATTAAAAAATTATATTAATTTATTTTTAAAATTTGAAAACCAAGTTTCAAATATTAAATCAAATTTTAAAGTTCAATATGTACAATTGTCCTTAACAAATAAATTCCTTGATTTTTATAATAAAACAATACACAAACCATTCTAACATTAAACAAGTGTGTAAAATTGGATAGTATTACTCTCATAGTATAAAACCTATCATTTTCTTCTCCATGTGAAATATTCAACCTACCTGTTCCTATCTTGCAACAAAGGAACATTATGGCATGGTGACTCCAAGTTCTCAACCCCTTTTGCAATCTCATTCTCCTCTTTCGATTTCCCCCACAATACAGCATAAAATCCAACCACGATTATAACCGCACCAATCAAACTGCAGAAAGTTCATCAGAAAATTTTATCACCAAACAAATTCAGGTGACATGCATATACTTGTTGATAAGGAATTCTCCAATCTGTAGCATTCAAATTTTACCTTCCAAGACTGAAATCATCTCCAAGAAAGATTGCACCCATGAAAGTGGTGAAAATGATTGCCACAGGTTTGAACATAGAACAAAACAGAGGACCTGCTTTAAGGACGCACCATGTGCATAGTAGGTAACGTATCATTGTTGCAACTATTGCCTATCCACAATATTAAGCATACCTTAAACTTTCTATAACAAATATTTTTCATACCAACCTTAATCATTTATAAAAGTTAAAGCAAAAACACAAATGTAAATGTATTTCAGTGTTTCAGTTTCATCTCGTTGGTTTTCATTTTCCACCTGATATAGAACGCCAATCAGCCCTATATCCAAGTTGAGCTTCCATTCAGTCGGATCCCTCACAGCAATTAAGGCAAATACTCCACACTGCACGGTTGAAGATAAGAGTTGGAAGAATACAATCACTGTTACAGCAGGGTATTTCTTTGCTACCGAAGCCTGAAAATTTAGCACCAAAAGGAAAAACTAACAAATCAACTGGTCTGATAAAATAACTTAAATTTCTTATAAACAAGAGTCAAGCCATTTTTCTTCATTGTAAAGACTAAAAAGTGTTTGATTGAAAGGGAAAAGCAACCTGATATATGTACCACATGGAAGTAAAAAGTGAATCTGCAATGCAGAATATCCCTCCTAAGATCCAATTTAGCTGTGCTGAAAATTGAAGGATTTGGTTAGAAAAGTTAGTCGAATGCGTCTTAAAGATGAGAGGACCCTTGTACAGTATCACAACAAATGCTCCTGCAATTGATGCTACTGTTCCTAACACTTTAGCTTGGCTGCTTGAGTTCCTCCACCGTACTTCTTCCATCCTAAACCAACCATTCAATTTAGAAAATTCTTGTAGAAACAAGCATCCTAATGTTTATAATTTGAGTAGACAAAGTCACAATTAGTACAGCAAAAACAAAAAGAACCTGAAAATGAGAGCAAGTATAAAAGTGAAAGCTGGAACGAGGTTAAGAAGGGCTGATGCAAGTGTCGGCGAGCTCAGTTCAATTCCAACATAAGCCATTATAGTTCCTGAACTCCTGCACAGTAAAAAGCTAAATCAGAAGATGAAGGCCCACATGAATGAATAGAATCCGACAAAAATAATTACATTATAAAAGACAAGCAAGGAATCCAACTTAATGATGAGGAAAACAAAAAATATGATAATTAACTAGCAAATTGCAAATAGAAAAAGTAACACTAACCCAAAGAATGCAAGCAGAAAGAAGCTGCAGAGTGCAGAGAACGTGAGAGGAGGACGTTCTGACCTACTCAATGGAAAAAAAAGTAAAGATAAGGAAGGTGGGGGTGAGAATTATACAGAAGAACTTGTGTTAAACCTTGAAACAAAATGGTGTATAATATGTTTTTCAATGTAAGAAAATGAGAACCTGTGGAGAAACAAGGCAAAGGGAAGAAGCAAGATTGTGGAGAGTGCAAAAGAGTAGACAACCATGACATATTTGTTGATATCATCAATCATGGCAACTTTGATTACTACCATGCTGCCACTTTGAGTTAGCATAGCCACCATCATTCCCACAAATGGCAGTAATTTTCCAGTTCCATTCCCCAATCTTGTCATTTCTTTCTAACTCTCTCTCAGCCACTGATACCTTTCTATCTCATATCATATCTTTTTTAGTCTCACCAAGTTTGCTTTATATAACATCAGTTTTGTATATCTTCTATATAACCACCACAAAACTACAAATGATAAAGTATTTCTCAAAATAAATAATTGACTCACATATTTAGTAATTCAGTTAAAGATAACTGTTAACAAACGTGTCGGCAATATAATTTCACTTGTTTCTTTTTAAACAAAGTTTTGAATTTAATAATAGAAATAAATTTTCACCCATTTCTATATTATTATTATTTCAATCATCTATAGAAAAATAAAAATAAAGTGATTCTTTTTCTCAGTTTGATAGTTAAGTTGAATCAAACAACGTCTGCTTCACTCTTGCAGTTGTTTCTTCTTCCTTGCATTCACTCATCACGTTCTAGAAATTGGTGCAAAGTCAGATTACACTTAGCTTCATCCAACCCACCATCTAATTTTGTCACCTCAAAAATGTCATGTCATGTGCATGAAACGAAAAGGGTTAATAGGATGGTAGTATTTTTTAAGAAAGCGACAAGTAATTGATAATTATTTATACAAATACTAGCACAATTATTATTAATAAAATCAAGAAGTAATATTAAAATAAATAAAAAATATATAATGCAATATTTTTTATTAATAAAATTTAATTAAAAATATTTAAATTGGTGAAATAATTAAAATTTAATTAAATTAAAAATAAAATGCATATTTAAGAATGCATGATTGTGATTTTTTTTTCACAAATAGCATACTATCACACTTTAATGAAAAAACAACACATTGTAGTTTTTATTTACTCATAACACATTTTTATTATACTAGTTCATAATCCCATTTTCAAATAACCGAATTTTAAGCATGAATGTGGTGTTCCTATTTAAAAAAAAATGAAAAACATATTCATATCAAATCATATTTATTGGTTCTCGAAAATCAACTTCTGAACTAGCAATAAAAATGTGCTATCTAGATAAATAAAAACTACACTAAAAACAAAAGTGTGTGTAATACTTTGCATGTAAAAAATTCGCATTATTCATCGTTTTAAAATTTCGTATAATGATAGGTTTCAGGTAAAAGCATGGGGCCTCGTCACCCCTCTCATTGTGGTGTTGCCTTCAATTAAAGTAGAAAAAGGACAAAATTACATTTTGTTAATGCTGTTTTCTAAAATATAATTCTTTTGAGAAGAAAGGTTATATTCTTCTTTTAGACATTTTATCTTATATATGGATACTTTTACATGGTTGTGTAGATTTTTATTTATTAAACAATTATAGATATTCAAAAGTAAACATATTATTCAAAAAAGATTTAATTGAGAGATAATACATAACGAATATTATGCAAAAATATGTGTCAAAAAATAAAAATAAAAGTATCAATAAAAAATTAGTAAAAGAAAGAGACAAAGGAACGTAAGTAAATTATTGAACATTTAATGATGGAGAATGTAAAGACCTAGAAAATAGAGTATTAGAGTAGATAGATGTATTAAAATAATGATATCGATATTTTATTATAAAATAATCTTATAATATAAATAAAAAATTTTAAAGCTCGGTTCATCATCTAAATACGTATTATCTCTCTAAAACATTGTTTCCTTTCCTTTCTTTGCCTTCTCTCTAACTTTTATCACAATTGGAGTCTCTGATTGACGATCAGGAAGTGCCTAGACGATCCTGGCATCAAGGACAACAATCTAGACCGATCAATTTCTTATTCTGGGTCAGTAAGTCATTTTTCCCTTTCTCCCGTACGTTCTTGAACCTTGATCATGCAATTGTTTCTACTGCATGTGTATAGCAGTGTCTCTCTTCAATTCTCAGCTCAATTTAAGTTCTAAGAGCTGTTTTCTATCATCAATCGATGAATTATAGGTTTCTGTTGAGTTTCCTTGTGGTGCAAGTTTCAGTCAGGGTTCTGTGAGCTGTGTAGAGCTTGAGTAAGGTAAGGGAAGCTGGATTTTCTCTATAATCATTGAATAATTTCTGTCATGTATATAGGTTATGTTAGTATTAGAGTTGTTGGACTGAAACTTGGATGATTTTGTTAGAATTCATGTATGCAATGTGGCTGTTTTGAATGTGCATGTTTGAAATGTGAAAATGTATTAAATTGGATGATATTTGGACTGTTTTAGATGCATGAGAAGTGTTAAATTTGTGTTAGTAGTGAATGGTTATGAATCAAAACAAGTGGTCTTAGTTTAAAGCTAATTAGAGGAATTGAGGTAGTGAAAATGAGAAATTGGAGTTGAGGGCTCAATTGATCTTTTGGGACAATTTGGGTAAGTCAAATGTGACTTGTTTGAGTCGTCAAAATAGTCAAAAACATGTTCAAAGTGGTAGATTGTGATTTGGGTCCCTAAGTTGATAAATTTGATGTTCTAGAGTAGGAATTGATTCATAAACACTTTAGATTGATGTTAGGAAGGTTTAGAATCCCTTAGTCCAGTATAATTAGTTATATAACACAATCTAGGAGTGTTAAAAGTTGAAAAAAATAGATAAAATTGGTAATTGGGGTCTGAGTTGCATAATTCTACAGATTTTCGTTTTGTAGATTTTCGTTCTGCAGATTATGCAGACTCGTTGAGCGAATAGATTTGCACAACGAGTCACCCTGCTGAGATGCTCTCTGCCAGGGTATTCACACAACGAATTGGTGCGCTATGCGAATAGTTTGAGAGGTTTGCTCTCTGTCTGGTGATTCGCATGGCGAATCAGGGCGCTATGCGCCTGGTTGGGGTCTGGGACTACTGCCATTTTTATTCGAATAACGAATAGGTGTGCTCTGCGAGGGTTTGGGAAGTCTGAGCCACTACCTGGGGCTCTCGCATAGCGAATTGGGGCGCTATGCGAGGGGTTAGGGTCTGATACAGTTAAGAGTTTATTCGCACATCGAATTTAATCGCTGTGCGAATGGTTATGAGGGGTGGGTCTCTGTCTAAGGATTCGCAATATGAGTTGGGTCGTTGTGCGAGAAACCTCTGGATTCGCTCTACGAATGTGTGCGTTGTGCGAATGGTCCAGGTTATTGTTCACCTTTTTATTTCTTGTATTCCCTGAACCTGAATGAATAATAATACATTCTAAAGCTTGCCTGATGTGTGAAATATGGTATATGATTTAGTATGATTATGAGTCATGTTCCAAGTAAAAGTATGTGATGTCAAAGTATGGTTGATGGGCGTAATTCCATGATCCTCAAGGAAAGGTTACATGATGGTGCCCTATGTTGTGATCCAAAGTGAAGTCTCTTGTTGAGGCTCAAGTATGTTTAGAATGAATGCAGGAGCTCATTCTTGGGAGTTATCCTGAAACTCCAATGATCTTTCATTCTTAAGTAGAGAGGATTGATCCATGTTATGAGGAGTAGCAGGAGGTCTTAGTCTTGCGGGCTTCCAGTATGCTCCAAGACGTGGTACAGACTAACCTCGTGAGTATGGTAGGGTGAAACCCATTGACAACGACTTTGCAAAGCAGTAGAAGCCACCACGAGTGCACAACCCGCCATAGCTCGGCAATCATTCTAAGTCCAGACGGTCAAGTCTAGGTTATAACATGTTAGGATGTTTGAACTGGTTTATCTTGCCTATTTAATCTTAAGTATGTTATGTTGTGTAATTGGATAAATTCTTTTATATCTAGCTTATCCTTCTGTTTGTGATTGTGTTTGTATATTTGGTGTTCTTCTTTTGCAATGATCACCTTGTGGGTGTGAGCAGTGGGAGAGGAGGTGTCTCTGGAGCAGACGTTGGATGAAGGAGATGCTGCTGAGTAGTTAGTTTTAATTTAATCTTGTTAGTTTTGAGTATTCTATTGTGTATATAAAGTTTTAAATTTTATGGTTATTTTGAATGATTGTAAAGTTAATACTTTATTTATTAGTTTCTAATTGTTCTATCTTATTATTTTTGTGACTACTATTATATGATTTATGACTATATTTTGGAGATGTTAGTGAGAAAATTAAATTTGTCTAACCCGAGAATGTTTCAAAAACTAAATATTTAATTGTATGTCTGTAAGTTCGAACTTCTATAATATAAAAAGAATATAGATAATATTAATAGAACATCCTAATTACCCATACTCTTTTTAATAACTTTTAACGATGTTTTCTTTTAGTAGCTGTGGTCGTAGTTTCTTTAAAACTCTTCAATATCTAGTATTATTAACATTAATAATATTAGATTTTTTTTATATAGATTCTAACATTACTTACTGATTCTCGCAATAAATGATACATATTTCTAGTTTTATTTAATTAATTTTTGTTACAAATCTCAATAATTAATGTATATTTATATACTCATACTGGATTGTAAATAAGATAATGCCATTAAGTAAAATAATTCTCTCTTCTGCATAGTGAGTTATAAGTTTGCTTAAGTGGGGGAATTAGTGGTGGTAAATGAGATTCTAAAACTATGTCACCAAACAATTTTGTGGCCACCCTCAAGTGTCTGATAATTGTTAGATAATTACACTAGTAAACATAATTTTATAGTGATTTAATTTTTGTGACAGTTGTAATATACTTGTCATAAGAAATAATATGTAACATTTTCATAATAAAATTTAAAATATATTATACAATTTTAAATTCAATTGTTATAATAAGTGGTACATATATTTTAAATATATTATACACTTTTGTACTTACCTTTAGATGTTGTTCTTTAATTATTCATATTAGAATGAATTGATTGGTTTCCTATTTTGAGATAATGATGGTGAAAGTTGTAAAATGGATATTTTATAATATATGTATAATGATTGGTTATGAGTACGAAAGTTGTAAAAGCGTTATAAGAATATATGACTATTGATTGTGTTATTGAATACTTTATTATAATATTTGTTTTGGATAAGATACTGAGATTTTTACTTCAAGTTTTGAAGATTCGACAGGTTTAACGCTTAAGTCAATGATTTTATGTAATAATATATAATAAAAAATAATATTTATAATTAGTTATCTAACTTACCTATAAATATATATATATATATATATATATATATATATTAATACAGGTTTATTTTTAGATCTGATTCAATACCAATAAACAACTTTCATTATTTTATTAACTGTCAATTAATGATGATTATTATTATCTTAACTGATCGGTTATCGAGTTGTTAATTCTTACCTATTCAGTCTATTGCCCTAATAGGTATTCATACAGTACACAAATCTCCCAAGCCTAAGCAAGCTCTTTATGGAAAGAGGTGCACATGGATTATTATGAGCTTGAGAGAGGCCGTTCACGTTGTATTAGAGAGTCTGTTTTTGATGTGCTTTAAGTCTTTGTTTCTGTATCGAGCGACAGACTTTAGGAGTTCACTCAAAATGTTTCCTAGGTCGAAGAGACTCAAGTGAGAGTTCACAAAGAACGTTCCTCACCGAGCAACGGACTCTAGGAGTTTACTAGGTCGAAGAGACTCAGGTGAGAGTTCACGAAGAACGTTGTTCACCGAGCGACGAACTCTAGGAGTTCACTTAAAATGTTCCCTAGGTCGAAGAGACTTAGGTGAGAGTTCACGAAGAACGTTCTTCACCGAGCTGTGAACTCTAGGAGTTCACTTAGAACGTTCCCTAGGTCGAAGAGATTCAAGTGAGAGTTCACGAATAACGTTCCTCATCGAGCGGTTGCTCAAAGCTGTCCAAGTGGTTTGTATGCATGGTTTTGTCATATGCACTAAAGAAAAAATAACAATTCGAATTTGAACGATCAGCAAAATGTAGTCAATCAAACCAACACATTTTCAAATCTAGACAGTTAATATCAAGCTAGTTTAGGCTATAAGGCCGAATGGTCAAGAAAGCGAGACCGCTCGATCTTCGGTTGAATGTTTGAAGACCAAAAATAAGAAATTCATGTTAGGATGTGCCATGGTCGAGATATTAGTGCTTAATGTCTTGTGACCAATAGGAAAAAGAAGGATGTTAACTCTAACAGTATAAATAGGCACCTTCGGAATATGCTAAATAAAGATTGAGATGCCCAGTTGAGGCTCGAACGAGAGCCAAGCCATTGAAGCGTGACAAGGTTGAACACTTTTGTAATAATGTTCTCTTAAATGTCTATAGTTCCTATTCGCAAGCTTTTCATAATTTTCTCTGCAAATTAAATTTCAAAATTCCTTTCTATTGTTCGTGCTAGAGAAAGTTTGCATCGTCGAAGTTGACATGGAATATCTCGCATCCAAAGTGGAAGGATTGGTCGTCATTTCAAAGCTTTAAACATGGATTCAAAAACACTTCCTAGTGTACTAGAAGCACTTTCGTCCCAATATCTTGGATAAAGAAACAAACCGTTAATGTTTGCTTCAAATTGTAGTTGCTGAGGATCCCTAGAAAATATGGGATTTTTGGTGAGGGTTCTCACAGCCTCTAGAAATTTAAAATTTTAGATGCTGCAATGATTCAGAGTGACATTTCTACAAACACCTCCTAGTCACAAAGCCTATAAACATTACATTGCTCCCTTCCTAATCATTTCTCTTTGAATCAAAGAAAGATTCCGCTCACATCACGACAACTTTACCTCAATACAATACTAGAAATTTCTTCTAACAATAATAATCACCATTTTGGTCGCTCTTCCCCCAAGTTCAATAGAACATAGAATCGTAGCATTGTCCAATTTAGGTTACTTTGAAAGCTAGGACATCACCAAACAATCACCGTCGCCACGGCCACAGGCCAAGAATAAAAAGGTAATGATCAAATCCCACACTTTGCTGGCAAAGCCTTCGAGGCACGTGTCGTCGTCGATGAGGGTGATGCTTACCCATGACTATGCGTTGCTCACTTGTTAGCGGAATATGCAAAGGACTCTAGCAAGTGCTATTCAAGAAGAAATTTCTAGAAAACTCTTACAGAGGAACCACATATGACTCAAATCAAAGGCTAAACATAGAATAAAGACTCAATACATACTAGCTAAGGAAAGAAAAGAATAGTTGGAAAAGCAAACAAAATGAATTTAGAAGCCTACTTGTTGAAGATTTCCAAAAAGGTGCTTATTGCTTATGTTGGAAGGTTACATTTGTAGCATATGGATAACAACTTTTGGACCACTTATAGGCACTTAATTGAAGTCTTTACATCACTCATGAGGTGTTCTTGATGAGGACTAACATCTAGAAGCAAAATTCCAGCCAGCAAACACACAAAACAACAAGCAAATCCAACAAACAAATTACGAGTAAGCCAAACAACAAGTAAACTATGGAGTATTGAATGAATTATCACCAAATAAATATAGTAAAAGATGGAATTAAAGTGGAATAAGGATTGGATATTGTTCCTAACATGTAAACGAAACTATAGAAAAAAATTTCACTCAAATCGAATTTGAAACGCACAAGATATCACACAAACAAGCTGGATGGAAAATTCACGTCTGCTCTGAACGAGAACTGTGAGCACTAAGCACTAACGAACAAAAGAAAATTGTTTTCTACCTAGCATGCTTCCCTAAAATGACCAAACCTAAGGCTCTAGATACTAAATGATATGGAACAACATGTCTAGATAGAAATAAGCCTAAGAACTAAACAAGAACAATTAAGAAATGAAATTAAAAGACTAAAAATGTAAGAGAGAAAGCAGAGGAAACTTATGAATTGGAAGGCGTGCCACTTGAAAGGATCTAACATAAATACCAAGGAGGATCATCAATTGCACAAGACAAGACCCAAAATTAGACTAAGAGACAAAACTCTATCTCAAAGAAGTAATGCAATTGAATGCAAAACACTCTTTATATTCAAATTTGAAGGTGTTTAAGTTATTTGTACAAAGGAGACCTTAGATTGCTTATATAGCACTAGGAGATGAAGTACATGGAGAAAACTAAAGGATGTGGAACTTGGAGGCTTCAAATCTGGACAACAGCTCTCAAGGCTATTTTAAGTCCCACATCTCTTAATTCTACGGTATATAAGCTACCTAACTAGTCTAAAGATCAAAATTAAAACTATACATGAGATAACTTGCAATAACTAAAAGGAGAAGAGACTTATTTTATTCTTCTTTCTCTTAGGTCTAAGAAAATATATGCTATTTCTTTTCTGCTTCTTGTCACTCTTAACACTCTTCGTTCTTTTCCATCCATGATCATATCACTAGGACATCACCAAAAAGTCACCGCCGCCACTACCCCCGGCCAAGAATAAAAAGGTAGTGAACTCCAAGAATGATCAAATCCCCCACTCTGCTGGGGAAGCCTTCGAGGCACGTGTCGCCGTGAGTGAAGGCGGCTCTTACCCACGTCTATGTGTTGCTCACCTGTCAGCGGAAGGTCTCTGCGCGTGGGTGCGGCGAACGACGAGGAGGCTGGACTAGACGGCACGACTCTTGGGGATATTTGGATCACTGGTGGGGGTGGTGCCACCGGCACATTTATCTAACAGGGGGAGATTACAGCGGCAACATTTAGGGCTATTTTCAAGACCTTCGAAGAAGAAGAAAAAGGGTAGTGCCGGCGACAGCTAGGGCACTCTCTCGCGTGCGTTGAAGAAATCGAAGAGGAGGAGCGTTCAACGATTCGTGCGACTTCGACGAGAGATCCAGTCGCGATCGACTTTTCCAACGATGGCCTAGACTAGAGGAGGCGACTTTGAACGCGTGGGGGAGAAGATGCAAACCCTGGATGGCGTCGTTGATCTCGTGCGAAGAACAGAGACGAGGTGGGTGACCCAGTGATGCTGGTGAGGTATCCAGCGATAGTTGACGTCATCGGCGGTGGCAACTTCAACTATTTGAAAAAGGTGCAGCCATGGACGAAGGGGCTGCGGTGGCCTTAAGCGTAGAGGAAGATGGGAGATGGCCGTAGGGTTTTTGGCATTTTTGGAGAGTTGACATTTTCCAATAGTAGTCTGCCACTACCTGAGTCTTAGAGCCCTCGCCTAACGAGTAGGGCTGGACATAATTAGTCTAACTGTACTAATGTATTATAAAAATTAAACTACTGTTTTGCAGTTCAATTTAAAAAACTGAATTTTTATAGCAGTTAACTGCTTCAGTTAACCAGTTAACTGCTTGCTTACTTTATAATACTAAAAACTTAAATAAAATTTAATTGCATAAGTTAAATAAAAAATTGATCAGAAAAACCTTAACAAAATCTATTCATTTATAAATTGCAATAATATAATAATTTTCAGTAAAAATAAATACTTAAATGAAAAATAATAATAAATTAGTATGATATATAATTATGAAAAGTATGATATACAAATATAAATTCATACAAATGACTAACTTACATGTTTTATTAGAAAAAAAATAATTCATACCAATTTGTAAATAGTATTGAATGTGTCTTTTCTTTTTTGTCTTAAAATTATCTCAGAATAAGTTTTGAAAATTAATTTAAATTCTTAAAGTATTTTTTGTTAAACTAACACTTAAAATTGTAATTTTAGAAATTTAATTTAGGATATTTGTTTATTCAAAAACACTTTTCAATAACTTTTATTTAATAGAAATTTAATTTAGGATATTTGTTTATTCAAAAACACTTTTTAATAACTTTTATTTAATAAGAAAACAAATAGTTCATTTATTTGAGTTATGATAAAAGTGTGTTTTTCTTATGTTTGTGTTTGATATGTTTGCGTGGTTGTAAAGCTCATTTATTTAAAGCAGTTTTGGTCACCTTGTAAAGCTCATTTATTTGAAGCAGTTAACTAATTAACTGAACTACTAATTCAAAAGTTCAGTTTTTTTAAATTGAACCATAAAACAGTATAATTCAGTTTTTAATAAAAACAGTTTAGTTTTTATAGTACAATATAGTATAGATAATCTATAGTTTAGTACAATTAGGTTAATTATGCCCAGCCCTACTAACGAGGAAGACACCGATAGGGTTTAGTTTTGAGGAGAGCGTTTGCAACCATTGGATTAGTTATGATAATAAAGTTTTTTTTTTGTTTTTGATTGATTTCTGATTTTGTGATTATGGTGTCAAATTCACTTTCAAAATCATCTTGTTGACGTTGGTGGTGAGACTTTTTACTTCAGGATCAATACGCAGGATCTGAGTAAAGTAGTGATGTTGAGACCGAGCGCTCGTTTGATTCTTAGTGGCCAAGAGAGGTGTCGCCCTGTCCTACAGTGGGCGCCAAAATGTTTCGGGTAAGATGTTGAGATCCCTTACTCAAAGCACTTCAAACTGTTCCAAAGACTGGATGAGTTTCTTGATGATCTTCCATTATCCAAATTGTGTTGTTCACTCCCTCTCCTCCTTGTCGAAGTCGTGTGGGAGGGTATCTGTCAAAGACACTTCAACACTCAAGTCAGTGATTTTGCGTAATAATGTTTAATAAAAATTGAGTATTTAAAATTAGTTACCGGACCTCTCTATCAAACATATATTTATATATATTAAAATGAACTTACCCTTAGGTCTTACCCATTACCATAAACGATTTTCATTATTTTATTAACTATCAATCAACGATAATTATTATTATCTTAACCGGTCGATTATTGAATTGTTAATTGCTTGCTTCCTTAGGCTAAGTATCTATATAGAATATAATATTGTTATAAGAAGTATTAAAATTCTTCACTAACTTATCTTTTTTTTTCTAGTGTGGTATTCTGATTGTACATATATTATTGTGAGTAAAGGATTAGATAGATTTATCTCCGAAAGTCAACGAGGATAACTAAGGCTATGAAGTTTCATTTTAAGTTATACTGCAAAAGTATAAATAAAATGTATGTTTGGTGTTAGAACTTGGCTATACTAAATTGGATTAATTTTTTTTTTTGAAAACTTTTATATATAATGTAAATATTGTATATTAGTATGTTTAATAGTATTAATATTTTATGTAATGATGAAATTAATAGTATAATACACTAGTGCAGTAAGGAGAAATGACATCGGTTAAATTTGCTTATAGGCATCGGTTCTGCAACCGAGGCATATACGGACGAGGTAAAAAAAAGCAGGGTTTATGCCTCGGTTCTGAACTGGGTTAATACGAGAGAGGATTATGCCTCGGTTCTTGATAAGCGAGGCAATTGCGTGTTTTTTTTTGTATGCATTTGGATTATTTTGGTTGCACAGAAGCAAAAGGGTTATTTTTCCTTCCCTTTCACAAAACCAAATCACAGAATATCAACAAGAAGGGTGGTCCAACGTGATTCAATCCCTTTCACAGTCCAGCCTTAACAAAATCACTCCCAAAATAACAAAGAAAAAAAATAACACAGCTTTTGTAAGAATCAACTCTGAGAACGATTTGGGTTTTGATGCAATGAGAACGATTTGGGTTTAGTTGGCGGAGGTTGTCATCACCAACTCTGAGAACGATTTGGGGGAAGAACGGAGGCTCCTGCAAGGCCAAACCAGAACAGAGAAAAGAAAAGATGGAGGTTGATGCCTCCCCTCTTTGTGACTTCGCCAACGCTGCAGAAACGCCACCGCTGCAATGCAGAAACGCCACCGCTGCAGGACCGCGACTTCGCCACCACCTCGCCGCCACCTCTTCGTGCCTCGCCAATGCCACCGCTGCCACCGCTGCAGGACGCCCTTGCCGCTACTCGCCACCACCTCACCACGACCTCACTACGGTCTCGCTGCGGCCTCGCCGCGTTCTCGCTACCTCCTCCGGCCCTCAATGACGCTGCCTCCGCCATTTCTCCTCCTCCTCTGTCGCGCCGTTCGTCCCCGTCATTCGCTTCCTCCCCCGCCACCTCAATCGATGCTTCCTTCGCCGTTTCTCCTCCTCCTCTGTCGTGTCGTTCGTCCCCGCGCCGTTCGCTTCCTCCCCCGCCACCTCAATCGACGCTTCCTCCGCCGTTTCTCCTCCTCCTCTGTCGCGTCGTTCATCCCCCCCTGTTTGTCACGCGCCGCTCTTCCTCCGCCACCGCCGACTGCAGGGTCTGCCTCTCCAAGTTCCGCCACCAGATTTGGGGTTGGCAGTGGTGTGGTTTAGTTGTGGGAAAGGTAGGTTTTGAGACTGGGCGAAGAAGTGAGCAGGGTTTGAGAGAAAGGTAGAGTTTGAGAGAAAGGTAGGTTTTTAGAGCAGTAGTGTAGGTCAGGTAAAAAAGCTAGGTGTTGTGAAATTTTAGGCCTCGGTCCTGTTTTAACCGAAGCATAAACCTATTTCAACACCACTTCTTTTTAGAACCGAAGCGTGTCAGGCCAAAACACATAGTATTAGGCCTCGGTCCTGTTTTAACCGAGGCATAAACCTATTTCAACACCAGTTTTTTTTAGAATCGGGGTATATAAGTTCGTCTAAAATACAAGTTTGCCATCGCTTTCGTATATGTTTCGGTTTTCCTTTAACCGAAGCCTATTAGGCGAGTTAAAAAGCCTATTTTTTACTAGTGATACTATTAATTAGAATCGTTACACAAAGTACTTATTTGTGAAAACTCAATGAGAGAGGAAGAAGTAAGACACGATTGTAAATATAAACAGGAGATGAGAGCAGACCACATGAGTAAATATGTTAGTGAAGGAAAAATGATTTGAACAGAAAACAAGAAAAAACATAAAAGAGATGAGCAATGAAAAAATTATGAAATAAAAATATTTTTCTTAAGCTAGTAAAACATACTATGTCGAATACTAAATTAAGAGTGAATTATTTAGTATCAGAGTTTTTTTATAATATGATAAATATTTAATATGATGGTTGTTTTAATAATTAGTATAATAATGTTTTTCATAATTATTATTATATTACATGATAGATAAATTAAAAATTATTATAATAAATACTGATTATGTTTTTATGGGATGACTTTTGTGTGCCAGAAATATATAAAAAACCTATAATTATTAATAGTTATCGTGGATATTTTTTTTAATGTAATATATATTTTAAACCTTTGAAAGGAAGTGTAAAATATTT
>JAHCHA010013465.1:1023243-1113790 GCA_027742795.1 Vigna hirtella | reverse complement strand
AATAAAAATATGAAAATTATATAATCATTTAATATAAAAATAGTTATATAATCATTTAATATAAAAATAATAAATATAACTTTTTATTGACCGTGTAAATAGTTTATATTGTTAATAAAAATATATGATTTTTTAAAATAATATTATTTTAAGACTTAAAAATAAAATATATTTTTCTAAAATTAATTTTATCAAATGATCAAGTAATTAAAAATCATAAAATAAAAAAAAATATAGTATAAAAATAATGAATTATTTATTTATCTTCTTCAGTTCTATATTTTAATCTTTATATATATAATTATAATTTTTTATTATTTGGCATTAGCAAGAGTAAAATATATGGTTTCTTTCACATTAAATTGTTAATAATATAAGGTGTTTTAACTGTTTGGTTCCTTATTTTTTTTTATAAAAATGTAACATTTAATAAATATTTAGACTGATACATGCACATTTATGTTATATGTCTTACCACCTATCAAAGTAAAAGTGGATCACAAATGTTATATTTATTGAGGGGAAAAGTAAAAAGTAAATATAAATTTTACTTTGTAAATAAAATCAAATATAATTAAATTCAAACTTGACCCGTTAATTTTTGCTACGAAAAATGGATTAGGAGATCATATTATAAGATAGAAAGATGAGAAATAAAGTAAAATTAAATTAAAATAAAATAAAAGTGTTTCTTGAAAATATAGGTAATTTATTATGTTTAGATACCTGAAAAAGAAAAAGAAAAAGGATAAAGTAGATTATTTTATTTTCTTATAATAGTAATTTAAGATCATAAGAAATATACTTTTTATTATAATATTTTTAATTTGTTATTATCTTACAGAAATTACGATTCAACATTAAAAGCTTCCCCCACACTCAAACAACTACAAAATTGAAATTGTCTTTCTATCGCTCTCATTGGCTGGTTTCCATTCAAATCATACAAAAGAAAGGTCACTCTACCAACCTCCTAAGAAATCCATTTTACCAACCTTGTAAGAAATCATTTTTCTCTTGACATTAATGAAATTTAATACTAACTTTATTGGACCGAAATCTTACAACAAAAAAGTAAGCAAATGAAAAAGATATGTAATCACCTTTTTGGATACTAAGAAAAAAAAGTTGGGAAAGTAATAATGAAAATGTATAAACAAGTATATAGAGATAAACAAATATAATGGTGAAGGTATCTATATAGAATATGTTTAAATGATTTTTTTATTATGTTAGTTTAGGAGAAAAAAATAAAACTAGTTTTCAAAAGGTTAACGTAAGTTTATTTACAATTTAATGACTTCAAAAATTTTCTACATTACTTCTTGAAATATTTATTTTTTTAAAGCATGCATAAATTAATTTTAGGATAAATATGTTATTTATATTTGAATTTGGACACAAATTAAAATTCATCATTGCTTTAAAAGTTTAATACATAAAATTTAAAAAATAAATTAATATAGTTTTTTTAACTTGTCAACCTTCTTTTACCACTAGTGTAGAAAGGGCTTTAGACGTCTGCTATTTTGGGCTTTTAACGTCAGATCCCGATCCGACGTCTTTATGGATGATGTTAATGGGACGTTAGACTCTACAGGTCCGACGTCTTTATAGATGTCGGATTACACCAAAACCGACGTCTATAGACGTCAGACATGACATTAACCGACGTCTACTGCAGTTTGTGTCTTTGGGTAGCGTAGTAGCACCTTCTTCCTTTGCTTGTTTCGTCATAAGAAAAACTTGCGTCTTTTGGACCTCTTATGGACTTTCAACCGAAAACCAAATCTGGGTCCTTGCTTAGTTCCATTCCAACCGACAATGAAAACGAATACGGTGACATGAGAACTAGGCAAGGACCCAGGTTTGGTTTTGGGTTGAAATGCTATAAGACATCCAAAAGATGCAAGCTTTCCTTACCAGGAAACTAGCAAAGGGAGAAGGTGCTACTACGCTACCCAAAGACACGAGAAAAACTGCACCAAAACACAACGAAGACTCATTTTAATCGGTTAAAATGGAAGACAATCCATCAAAGACTAATTTAATCAGAGTAAACGTAAGTTTAAATGGTTCAAAAGAGACAAAACACACCTGGAAATGCAATGTCGCGAAGAGAAAGGCGAGAAGGAAGATGATGAAGTGCGCGTAACCGCGGGTTCGATTTCTGATGTAACAGGAACCCAGACGTCGGGCACAGGGGGGCACCGACGTCTATTCTCGACTAGACGTCGAGGACCTCACTAATATGACGTCCATTTGTTTTAAAAATTAATATTCGTGGTGTATATAGACGTCGGACGTAAGGGGAGCCGACGTCCAAAACAACTTTTCACCTACCCTGTCAGGCCATTTAAACGTCGGATGGAGGGATCAGACGTTCATATGGCGGAAAAAATAACTTTTCACCTACCTGTCAAGCATATAGACGTCTGTGACAGGGGGTCGACGTCGATAATCGTATATAGATGTCGGGGATGGCGGGATCAAACGTCTATATGGCGGAAAAAAAGAACTTTTCATCTACCTGTTAGACATATAAACGTCCGTTAGGAGGGACACCGACGTCTATAATATTAGAGACGTCGGGGACCCCCCTACCGACGTCTATATGCCCAACTTATTTATGAAATTGCCACCGGTTAATAATTTACGTTGGTTATTATTTGGCCCGACGTCTACGGGATGACATTAAAGGCCAATTCTGCACTAGTATACGTGTTAAAAAGTGTCCTACATTTATATTTGAATTAAAATATGTTAAATGGTGTAAATAATTTAAATATTAGTTTAAAATATCGTTTAACACATAAAAAAAATTCGCATAGTTAGATTAGAAGAATTACATCTATTATTTTTAGTGCTTAAATTCAAAGTTTGAAATAAAGATAACTTTAGAACTTATATCCTTAATGTTAACTTATAATAAAAATTAGTTAATTAATTATTTTATTCTTTATCTCTTAAAATTTGTTAATACAAAAAATTTCTATCATGAGTAATAATGTTAATGGAGAAAAGACAATATGAATAAGGAAAATAGAAAAAAACATAGAAGAGAACATCAATTAAAAAAAAAGTGTGAAATAGAGAGGTTTTTCTTAACCTAAGGAAAACTTATTATGTCTAATACTAAATTATTAAGAGTAAATATTTAGTATGAGACATATGATAAATATTTAATATGATGGTTGTTTAATAATTGGTATAATAATAATTTCTTCATAATTACTATTATATCATGATGGATAGATTAAAAATTCTTATAATAATTAATATTATCGTATTATCTTAAATTCTAGGTAATGATGGTTAGTAACAAAACAATAAAATATATAAGAGAAATAATTGACATAAGAATGATTTAGTATACAATTTATATGTTTATATCCATGACTACATTATAAAGTATTTATATTTTTGTACATTTCAAGTTTTAATCTTATATAGTAAAATAGAGAACAACATCTTATAATATAAAGCGATGTGGGATTACATTAAACTCCACAATACTAACTATTTTTCCACTTGGAGCTTGATTTACATTATCACTTAGTGTAGTTGCCTTCACCATCAATTATTCTTGAAGGTCAGTTGAGACAATACAAAACCTCAACTTATTTGTTGTGACAATCTTGATCAATATATAGTTGGATTCTTTGTACCTATAATCTTCGACAAAGAAAAATCTCCATCATATATCAAGTTTCTGATAAAATGATACTTCAATTCAATGTTCTTGCATCTATAATGAAGACTTGGAATTTTAGCAAGATATATAACACTTTGACTGTCAGTGAACAATGGAGAGTCACTTGTTTTGAAAAACCTTCTTATTTTCTTTTGGTAGCTTGGTTAAAGACCATGTTTAATTCTTCTGAAGAGGTTTTATCTCACTTTTCATTGCTAGCTCTCACTTAATATATTCATCTCCCTACATAGCCTCAACAAAATGCTTTAACTCACCAACATCTTTCAACAACAAGTAGTGTAATGAAAGAGAATACATTTATGGTGCTACAATTGTTCTGCTAGATTCTAACCATGACTTCGGGAGTTTCTGACTCTACTATGTGTTCAAGTTCTAATTCAGGCTCCACCTCTATATTTTTTTCTTCTAATGATAACATCATTTTTTGAAATTTCTTCTAATGATACTTGTTTTTGCTATTTATCTGAAATTATGAATTTTTCACTCCTTTCTTTATAGAACATGGTGCAACAAAGGGAAACGACAACAATTCTTTTTGACAATATGTTTTGGCCTTCAAACCGAGGCATATACTGGTGAGGTAAAAAGGTTGGGGACTTTTGGCCTTGGTTCCAACCGAGGTAATATGTCAAAGGTTTCTGCTTTGGTTCCCCTACACCCGAAGTAGTAAGAAAGAAAAAAAGGGGGGAGGGGGGTTATTACCTCGATTCAACCGAGGTAATAAAGTGGGCTTATGGTAGCAGTTCAGGCTAGAACCGATGCTAAAGCCTTTTGTTTTTTTTAAATCACGTGCCCCCATGCCACCAGTTGTGGTTGAACCGAGGCGGTAGATAGGCTTTCTGCCTCAATTTTTGCCACAACCGAGGTCTATTCTCTTGGATTTTTTTTAACAACAGGTCTATTTTTGTGATATCCACTATCACAAAAACAGACCTACATATAAAACATAATATATACAACACATAATCAATATTTACAACACAATGTTTAAAGGATAATGTACAAAGTCTAATAACTATACATCAAAATGTGCTAATGTATTTTAAATCCTAATAACTATGAACTATTGAATAATATAATTAAATGCTTTACAAGTGTCTTCCTTAGGTAATATGTCAAAGGTGGGGGACTTTTGGCCTCGGTTCCAACCGAGATAATATGTCAAAGGTTTCTGCTTCGGTTCCCTTGCACCTGAAGTAATAAGAAAGAAAAAAAAAAGGGGGGGGGGGGGGGGGGGGGAGGGGTTATTAAACCGGTTCAACCGAGGTAATAACGTGGGCTTAAGGTAGCGATTCAGGCTAGAACCGATGCCAAAGCCTTTTGTTTTTTTTAAATCACGTGCCCCCTATGGCACCAGTTGTGGTTGAACCGAGGTGGTAGATAAGCTCTCTGCCTCGATTTTTGCCACAACCAAGGCCTATTCTCTTGGAATTTTGTTAAACAGCAGGCCTATTTTTGTGATATCCACTATCACAAAAATAGACCTGCATATAAAACATAATATATACAACAAAGAATCAATATTTACAACATAATGTTTAAAGGATAATGTACAAAGTCTAATAACTATACATCAAAATGTGCTAATGTATTTTAAATCCTAATAACTATAAACTATTGAATAATATAATTAAATGCTTTACAAGTGCCTTCCTTAGGTATGTAAGTGGCTTCTCAGGAAGTGGAGTGGGAGTCTTGAATCTCTGCACAAGACACATGATATTAATTAATGTATATGAATTCCAAATGATGGAGAAAAACAAAATTCATTAAATCTAAATATATTGTTTCCCAGCCTCTTGTGATATGGGCACAAATAATGTGTGTCATCCAATACATTACGTAGTATCCACACTCATATGACACACTTTATTTGTTACACTACAATATATCATCACAGTTGTAAATAGTTAGTGAAAATCATTAAAACAAAACAACTATAAGAAAGTATGACTTTAACATATGTCAAATCTTGAGAGCAACCCATGCAAGCTTTCTACCGTTAGCAGTTGATCTCCTAACCAACATCATACGTGCTGCAATAAAACTAAAAAAAAGGCTTTTAGCATTCATTTATATAACAAAGAAAGTCCAAACATTGAAGTTCTTACCAATCAACTGCTTGTCTCAGATGTTTGGGAGGAGACTTGTGCAATGAGCAAAACCACACAGCATAGCTCTCCGGTACAGAAACTATAAGTAGATACCAATGGTGCCTGAAATTGATAATAATTTAATTATTATATATTAAAGTCACATATGGAACTTTGAAGTTAACAAACTTCAGTTACCTAGATATATAAGGAATAAAATATATGTCCTTCCCCCTTGCAAAGCTGCTTGTGAGATATGTTGTGATGTCATCAAAATTATTTGCTTCGTGAGTGACTTCGGGATCAATGAACCCATATACATCATTGTACTCCAAGTTGTTACTTACACCAAACATACTAAAATAAAAAATTAGCTTTGATATAAGTATACTTGATATATAAATCAATTTTATATAAATAATTGCTCATAGACTTACATCATCCATAGCTGAATTAATGTGATATTCAACTCTTCTCTTCCCAATGCAAGCTCCCTGACATCTTGGCTATGCAGGTATATTGGGACCTCAGAGCCTCTCCCAAATACATTAGCATCATATTCAACCTTCATAGGCTCATTTGCAATGATGTCACAAAGTTGCTGCAATGCACCAAGAGGATCGTCCTCATATAAACGAATCTTCTTCTGTTCATGCATCTGTTGTTACATGGAAAAATAGGATAAGTTTCGACATCAATAACATGTAAACTTTAAAATTGAGAAGTGTAAAGTAGAAGTCCATACCGGGGGGTCAAACATAAACCAACCACGTGTTTAGGCCAAGCGACAAAAGATTGGAATGCTTGTGCCACAGTGAAAATCTCATCTCTAGGTAGAGGAACTAAGGCATCTCGTATGATAATATCGTCTATTGAGATCTTCACCTCATCTTCTGATAACTCTATACCATGAACAATAGTCGTTGCCTGAAACACTGTTGCACGAGCTACCAACATCGTCCCGGTACCATCTAAAATGTATAGCAGATATGGACTAGCATCATCCATGTCATCCCTTGGGACGGCTGATGCTGAACAACTTCCTTTCCCGCTTCCCCTTGTCAAAGTAAATGTTAGATTATACAAATAATAAATTATTCAACTTAAATGTTTATTAATTTTACTTGTGGGAGGCACAACAGGTTCCTGTACTGGAGATGGCTGCAGGCGCATCCCATAATTCTCAAATTGTTGTTGGAATTGACGCATAACTGTGTCAGTAACTTCTATAGTGACTTCATCATACAATTTTGCCCTAAGCTCCGCCCTAAGCTTTTTTGAGATCTCTTGTGTCAGCCTTTGTTCTTGTTCTTTGCTGTATGCATATGAAGTCTGACGTGAAGAACTCCCAAAATAATCTCTAATGCCTACTCCAATACCAGCAGCACGTACTCGTCCAAGGGGCTCAGGTCGTCCAATTGCAGTGGTAACAATATCCTGGCGACCCTTTGGAGTGAATTGACCTTGGGAACATAAAAAAAACACCATTATTCTTTAAAAAGTTCAATATAGTATGTATAATGAAACTATTATTATTTTAGGAATAATGATAACTTACAATTCTTTCAGATATTTCTCGTGCAGTCTCAGAAGACTAGTCCTCCGATGATCTTAAACGAGCCAACTTCCATTTCTAATGCCGAGAAGGTGGCGAAGGAGGTCGGGGACTACCACCCTCAGATGAGGGTCTACCTTCTGCCTTTTGCTTGAGGATTTTATCCTCAAGCTTCTTATACCTACCACGAGATAATAGGTGGGGGGTTTTATTTTTGGAAACTTATTCCTTGTGCTTTGGTTCTTGTTGCTTATCACTTATAATGATTTAGTTCATATGATATAAATTTGTTAACGAGGAATTGACACTAGTGCAAAAACAGCGTATAACGTCACGAGTTCAACGTTTAACCACTCAATAGCCAACGTTAAGGCAATTTTGTAAATAAATGCAATTGTTAAACGTCGTTTAGAATTATAATTCAACGTAAAAGGATATAAAACGTCAAATGCCTCAGCGTTAGACGTCAAAAGGTTAGTGAATTCAATAAAAATTTGGGTAGGAGATTGAAAATTCAATCAATTTATCTTAGCGCGCGAGACCCTCTTCTCTACTCAAACTTTTCTCGAACGAAGTTTGACAACCATCAGATGTAATCTTTCTTTCATTTGATACAAATGCATGTTAATTAACTACTTTAGGTATGATTTTTGTTTTGTTTTCACCGATTATTTTCGTGTTCTTGTCCTTCATAGACACATTCTGCTTTCGCTCTCACTAGTGGCAACACTTTATTCCAATGAACCCACCTTTTGAAGGTTAGTTTTCGTTTTGGTTTTACTTATTTGTTGAACTTGTTTGTTGTTTTTTTTTGTTGAACTTGTTTGTTGTTGTTGTTTAGTTGAACTTGTTTGTTGTTGTTGTTTGATTAAACTTGTTTGTTGTTTGTTGTTGATTCTATATTACCGTTCATAGTTCTGCTTTTTAGGTCTCGTAGAGTTGTAAAAACAAATTACAATTAATTAAAATAAATAAAAAAATTTCTTAATGTCGTATATTGACAAAATTCGTCGTTAAATTAACGTCGTATATTGACAAAATTCGACGTCAATTTAACATCTCCCAATATGACGTCGTTCTTGAATTCGACGTGAAAGGAAAAAAATATTCGACGTTGTATGCTGTTTTTGTACTAGTGTAAATAATATCAACTATACTAACCTGTCATTCCTCTAATGTCCGACTCTCTAGAAATTGGCGCCAATTCTCCTCATCAGTGGTCTTATATTTTTCACATGGAGACTCATTTTTTTTTGGCTTCAAATACATATCCCGAGGTGAACTTAGTATTTAAAACCCCAAAAGTTTTCAGCAATAGATGATAAACACTTATTTCTAAGTGTTGCGACATTTGGAATGTCAAATGTAATATGCAATAAACATAATAAAGTTGTATCAATACAAAATTATCAATATAAACAAACTGTAATTCAAATGATATTAATTAACTTACCAATAGATCGTTCCATATAATGTTCCGATCAACCTCGGACACATGGTCAAAAGATAGAGTAAGAATATTAATCCTATCACACGCCAGTACTCCAAGGTATGATCTGAAGACATCTGCATTTGGGCTAGATGCCATACCAATGATCACATTAACACCCATAGGTGTTCTTTCATCACTATTTCTTCTGACCATCAGTTGTCTCAACCTAGTGGCTCCTCTAGCAGGTTTGGATGAGGGAGTCTCATCCCCTGATGAATGTGGGTGGTCAACCATATATATGTCAAAATAAATAACATGAAATATTAATAAAAGACTTATGTAATATTATATAATTTAACAAAACATGTAATAGGAGTCATATGAAATATTAATAAAAGACTTATGTAATATTAATAAAAAACTTATACACAAATTTGAAATTCATACATAAAGATATGGATTGGTAATATGTATATTCCCTCGTTATGATCTGACCGAATTGCATGTACATCGTCAACTATAGCGTGGTCATCCAAATTTGTCATTGTTTTAAATGAATGGTTGTCAACAATATGAATATTAATTAGATTGTCTTCATTAACTTCAATTTGTTTTTTGCCTTGAAGAGCAAGATACCAATGATCAGACGCAGGATCTTGGACAAAAAACCTGAGATGCTTGATGTACCACAATAAACAATTCATCTTGATAACCCACCTTTCAAAAATCAACTAGTGTCATACCTGATTCATCTATTTTCACACAACTCTTATTGTCAAAGCACTTACATTTGAACAAGGGAACAAAAAAATTAGTGTAATCAACCTCCCATATCTCTTCTATTATACCATAATATCTCATTGATCCAAGTACAGGATTTTGATCATTTGATGTGGAAAATTGGAGCGACTCAACTTCTAGACTGACTGCACTATTTTGTACGGTGCTTTTATAATCCAAAGTCTTCTTATAGAATGTGCAATTATTGATTTCATAACTTGTACAACATACGACATCAAACTTTAAACCATTTGCAAGCCACAACAAAGTCTGAGAAGAATGTGGCTCTTTGTCAACTTCAGATTTGAACCAAGACATAAATGTTCTGTTATCAACTGCCATTTCTCTTATTGTCTTGGATTTTTATTCTTCACAATGGCTTTGTGTGCTTCCAAAAAAGGGATCACCTTATTTGTGTTGTTCAATATATAAAGATGTGCTTGCAACAGTTCTTCGCGGTCTTTCGTCACCATATTCACACCTCAGATGGTTTTACTTGTAAAACATTTATTCAACCACGATGTGCGAGGAACTCCTATTGGATTTGTTGAAGTCATGTAATCTGAACAAAACTCGATACTTTCTTCAGCAATATACCTTTCAATCATTGAACCTTCGGGACGATACATATTTTTAACGTACCTTTTCAAAATCTTCATATAACGCTCAATAGGATACATCCATCTTAAGTATACCATCTTAAGTATACCAGTCCGCACAACTTGATTTCTCTAACCTAATGAACAAGTAAATGTACCATGATGTCAAAAAAAGATGGAGGAAAAAACATCTCTAGTTGACACAAGATGATAACAATCTCGCCTTGAAGTTCATCTAACTTTGTAGGATCAATGACTTTACTACAAATTGACGAGAAAAATGAACACAGGCTGTTTACGGTCTGCCTAACATTTTTGGGAAAAATTCCACGAATAGCCACCAATAACAATTGTTGCATTAAGACGTGGCAATCGTGAGACTTCATGCCAACAAGCTTTAAGTCCTGCATCGACACTAAATTCTTTGTATTGGAAGAGTATCCTTGTGGTACCTTGATACTCTTTAAACAAAGGCAAAAACTGATCTTCTTAGGTCTGGACATTGTGTAACATGGAGGGGACAAATAAGTACGTTTACCAATCGCCTTGGGTGTCAACTCTTCTTAGATCTTCGTGTCAACCAAATCCAAACGAGCATTCACTCCATCTTTTGTCTTTTCCTGAATGTTGAGTAGTGTACCAATCAAGCTATCACACACATTCTTCTCTATATGCATCACATGTATGCAATGTCTAACATATAACTTTGACCAGTGTGAAAGATCAAAGAATATTGATTTCTTCTTTCAAGGGGTCGTTATAGATGACTTCTTGGAAGTTTTCCCAAATACATGATGTATTTTATTAACTTTTTCAAGGATTTGAAGGCCAATAAGTGGATTTGGTGCTTTGTCCCTCTCTTAATGTCCATTGAATGCTTTTTTTAACCTTCGATATGGATGATTACATTTTAAAAATCTCCGATGATGCAAATACACCGTCTTCCTTCCATGTTTCAATTGCTGAGCTGTAGTGTTTTCTTCACGTATAGGACATGCTTTATGACCCTTGACACTGTATCCTAACAAATTACCATAAGCTGGAAAGTCACTAATGGTGCAAAATAACATTGCATGCATCACAAAAGTTTCAGAACCAAAGGCATCAAATATTTCAACCCCATCAACCCACAACAACTTTATTCTTCAACTAGTGGGCTAGGATAAACATGTATGTCATTTCCAAGCTGCTTGGGACCAGATATCATTATAGAAAACATCATGTACTTGATAAGTCCAAATAAGTAGTAAATTTTCATATGAAATTTTGGCACTTATGTTTTAAATTGTGTACATTTGTATCAATTCGGCCCAATCTAAGAAAGATGAAATGTAATCATATGTTTCCGAGTTGTTTATTAAAAGGAAATCATTTGATCCCTATTTTGTATATGTTCCAGGTAAATTAAGAGAGAAGAGAAAAGAAAGAAGAGCAAATCCTGCAACAATTCGCCCAAGTTAAAATGATCTCGCTTAAGCAAGATTAGTCCAGGAATCCATTGCTTTATAAGTCATTCTCGCTTTTGCGAGAATAATTTAGCTTAAGCGAGAATGAACTATCTTCTCCAAGAAGTTTCTTCTCGCTTAAGCGATAATCATCTAGCTTAAGCGATAATTCGTGCAATATATAAACTCACGAGTCACAATCAAAGAAAGGACGGAGAGAGCGACGGTGAAAAATATCACGAGTTATCCAAAGAGTTGTTCTTCCACTTTAGCAGTAGGATCTTCTTCTTCATCTCTTAGAATGCTAATGGCTACCATGAGTGGCTGATCTTTTCTCTTGGGGTTGAATGTAATCGATTCGAACTCGGATGTAATATGGTGATATTTATATATAGCATTTATGTTTTTATTCAATATTGGTATTGTTGTTCTGCTCTTAGTGCTTGATTCTATCTGATCAATAGTTTCATGAATGTGGGTTTTAGACGTGACTGTAAAGTATTTATAAAATCTGATCTGAACAAGAATACTTGATATCCTATGATGCTAGGGATAGATTTCAGTTTATCAATTTCTTATAACACTTGAATATAATGCTGGAAAGTTTGTTGGATATGTGAGGAATCAATATTCAAGGAACTGATCTTATGAATTTTATACGCGAGGAATCAATATAAATGACTTCTGTGTGTTGAATCAATATTGGTAATTTCAGTTGCTATATGTTTATATTCATTCAGATTGCAGACGAGTGAGATAGATGAATTCAATCCCAACTTCTCATATTAAACTTTCTTTAACTTATCTGCTGTTACTATTTTACTTTTAGGCAATGTAGTATAAATTATCAAAATCCATTATGAATCAGATTGAATACCTTGTATATATGTTGTTTGAGATAAATTTATCTATTTAATTGAAGTTGTTCCTCGTGGGATCGATACTCTTACTTAAAAATCATTATACTATAGTTGACTATTGGTACGCTTGCCAAAAGATTCAACAAGTATTTTTGGCGCTGTTGCCGGGGAACGATTTTCTTTTGAAAATTTTAAAGTTATCTCATCCAGCTTTGTGAATATTTTTCTTAATTAGATTATATATTTTGTTTTCTCTTTTGTACTAATCCTTGCTTAAGCTATTTTGATTTATGTTCTTAAGAGGTCAGGTTTCTAAAGATGAATTAACTTTTGACCCAGAGATAGAAAAAACAACTCGAAGAAATAGAGGCACACATAAGAAGAAGCAAGGAAAAACAAAGGAAAAATCTTCCAATACTTCCATCATGATAACGGTTGAAAAATCGTTATTTTTATACTTAATTTTGATATTAAAAACACCCTTTATGACTTAGAAACTAGCTTGAAATCATGCTTTTGATTAAGTTGTGAGAATAAGAGAGTTGAATTGGTTTTATGCTTGTTTTTCCTTGTTTTGACAGGAATTAAGATGAATTGGATGAAGAAGTTGAAGTAGCAAGGAGTTGGAGTCATGAAAGGCTGGAAAAGTGGCACATAGAAGAACCACTGTTTCACATATGGGCGCCACCGCTGAGCGCTAGTCTCAAAGTGCAACCATTGTTTCACGCCTGGGCGCCACCGCTGAGCGCGAACTTGGTTGTGAAAGCACTGCTTCACGCTTGGGCATCACCGCTGAGCGCCAGTTTGGTTTTGAAAGCACTGTTTCACGCTTGGGCACCACCATTGAGGGTCATTTGAGTGCCGCAGCTACCGCTAAGCGCCCTTATGGGGCACTGAGCGCTGACGACGTGGGCTTGGGCTATTTTGCTGATATTTTTATGAACTATTTAAGGTTTTGGACGACCTAAGGTTCATATCTTTTGACAGAAAGGGTAGAAAACACACTCCTTTCACCCCTCGGAGGCGGATTTTGGATGCGGAAGCTCTAATCTTCAACTTTTAGGGTTTTAACTTTCATTCTTTTCCATATTTTCATCTAGTTTCACCATGTCTATGGTGAACTAAACCTCCATTGTTGTTGGGAAAACGATGTAATCCTTTGAAACTCTCATGTATTGAATTGATTCTTATTATAAATGCTTTACTTCATTAATTGTTAGGGTTTTTGCTCTATACTCTATGCATGCTTTGTTTAACTCATTCAATTGCATGATTATTGATTTTGTCACTATGGACACATATGAGAAAATCTAGAACTGGGGAAATTCTCCCAAAAGCAAAATTACCTAGACATAGGGATAGGAGGGTTGGTTTCCTAGACTGCACGAATGTAATGCATAATTAATTGCTAGGTATACAAGACATTGTGAACTAGTAATTAAGAGTAGGCTTTCTTCACCGAGACATCGGGTTTAAGGTAAATTAGAAAGTGGCATTAACATTAATGAAGAAGATGAATTCATAGATACATGATAGTGGATAGGATAAGTCGGAAACCCCCAACAACATAATCATTCCATATTTTATATCAATCACCTTTGCATCTTTCAAGTCAATTGATCAATACTTGCATTTGTATTTATTTTTCGCAATATAAACACAATGAATTTGATTATAAATCTTCATTAATCAAGAAACCACATGAATGTCTAGGTCGTGAGTCTCTAGGGAAACGATACTTGGTCTTACTATTTATTATTACTTGATACGATTCGGTACACTTGCCGAAGTGTTAACAAGTTTTTGGCGTCGTTGCCGGAGACTCGTGGTTTAACTATTCTATTCGTGTGTGATTATTGATTAGTTTTGACTTGATAATTTATTTTAGTGTACTTTTGTTTTATTTTGTTTTAAAAGTGCTTTTTAGGGTTTTGTTTTCTTGTGCATGCAAGGTATAATTCGAACCAGAAGCAAGAAAACAACAGAACCTCTTCTTGAAGGATTGGATGAGAGTAGACAGAGAAGGAGAATTCGAACATCTAGAGAATTATTTCCTTCTCCGGAGACACTTTTACAACCCTCACCACAAAGATTTGACCAGAGTACTGAAGAGATGACTGGAGGAAATAATGGCAGACGCATTCTGGCGGATTACACCACTGTTGTTGGCCCTCATCACTTTAATAGCATTGCAAGGCCGAGGGTCAATGCTACAAACATGGAGGTGAAACTAGCGTTGATACAACTGGTAAAGAGCAACCAATTTAATGGACTGTCTCATGAAAGTCCATATGAGCATCTGACTACATTCAACGAGATTTGCAACATTGTAAAGATCAATGGTGTGCCGGATGAAGCTATAAAGTTTAGTTTGTTTCCTTTCCCATTGGGAGGCAATGCTAAGCTATGGTTGAATTCTTTCCCAGAGGATAGCTTTACTGAATGGGAAGCTGTGGTTTCAATGTTTCTGAACAAGTACTTCCCACAGTCCAATATCAACAAAGGAAGCAAGAAATTTCCTCTTTTAGGCAAGGTATGGAGGAGACGTTAGGTCAAGCATGGGATAGGTACAAAAGCTTGTTGAGAAAGGCGCCCACTCATGGCTTTGATGAAGCAACAATAGTCATTCTTTTCCTTGAAGGTCTTGGTTCACAAACCAAATTGATGGTAGATGCCTTAACTGGAGGTAATATCAAGTGTAAAAGTCCAGAGGAAGCGTTTGAATTGATTGACAACATGGCTACTAATGAAAGTGACATTAACATTAATGAAGAAGATGAATTCATAGATACATGAGAGTGGATAGGATAAGTCGGAAACCCCAACAACATAATCATTCCATATTTTATATCGATCACCTTTGCATCTTTCAAGTCAATTGATCAATACTTGCATTCATATTTATTTTTCGCAATATAAACACAATGAATTTGATTACAAGTCTTAATTAATCAAGAAACCACATGAATGTTGATAACAGTTGAAAAACCGTTATTTTTATGCTTAAAATTGATACCAAAAGCAACCTTTAAGACTTTTAGAAACTAGCTTGAACTCATATTTTTGCTTTAGTTTTGTGAATAAGAGAGTTGAAGGTGAATTTAATGGTTTTTTGCAAGATTCCCTTGATTTTGTAGGCTAATTGAATGATTTGAAAGAAGAATTGAAGTACCGAATGATTGTAATGCTGAAAAGTCAACCAGAAACCAGAAAAGTCAACCAGTCAACCAGAATGCTGAAAAGTCAACCAGAATGCAGAAAAAGTTGTGACCGAGTGGCACTGAGTGGTAATTTTGTGCTGAGCGGCAGTTTTCAAGTGCCGAAATCACCGCTGAGGGGAAAAACAGCAGCTGGGGGGCAAAATGGATCATGCGCTAGTACCGCTCAACGATAAAATACCGCTGAGCGCCATTCTAAATGGGCTTGGACCGGTTTTCTGTTACTTTTATGGGCTTGGGCCTAATTTTCTGTATTTTTTAGAATAGTATATAAGCTTTAGGACGTCCTAGGGTTTGTATCTTTGGCTGGGAGGAAGCAAAAACACACTTTTCACCCCTTGGGGGTAGAATTGGAGATGGTGACGGCTCTCCTCTTCTCTTTCTAGGGTTTTTCTATCTCTTCCATTCTTTCATTATTGTTCATCTAGTTTCACCATGAATATGGTGAACTAAACTTTGTATTGTTGTTGGGGAATCAATGTAATCTTTTGAAGCTCTCATATATGGAATTTTGTGTTTAAACATCATATTTATGATACATGCTTTCTTTCATCATTAGTTAGGGTTTTTTCTCTTTTCTCAAAGCATGCATTGTTTAACTCATTCGATGTCATGATTATTGGTTTTATTGATATGGACACATACGGTAAAATCTAGATCAGGGAAATTCTCCCAAAAGCAGTATTGCCTAGACATAGGGATATGAGGGTTGGTTGCCTTTAAGCTTCTGTGCTTCAGAATTAATTATTAGGGATGCTAGGAATTGCATGAACTCATAATCAAGGATAGGCTTTCTTCACCGAGACATCGGGTTTAAGGTAATTTAGAGAGTGGCATTAACATTGATGACGTTTAAGTTGCTGATAGGGTAGTTGAAGACTTAATTGCTTCAACCTCCTAAACGTCCGTTGTAGGGGCCCCGACGTGTATAATATTATAGACGTCCGGGCCCCCCCCCCCCCCCACAACGGACATTTAAGCGGTTGATAGGGAAGTTGAAGAGTTAATTGCTTCAGCCTCTTAAACGTCCGTTGGAGGGGCCCCAACGTGTATAATATTATAGACGTCCGGTCCCCCCCCACAACGGACGTTTAAGTTGCTGACAGGGTAGTTTAAGAGTTAATTGTGTTCAGCCTCTTAAACGTCCGTTGTGGAGGGGCCCCGACGTCTGTAATATTATAAACGTCGGGGCCCCTCTAACGGACGTGTAAAACCCTCCGCGAATATCAATATTTAAATCCAAAACACGTCATATTAGTTATAATATTATAGACGTCGGGGCCTTCCAGTACCGGACGTCTAGTGCCATTTATACTAAAACGCGAACCCGCGAGGAGTTACGCTCACTCTTCATCGTCTTCCCCGAGATTTCACTCTGCGGCATTGCATTTCCAGGTGCGTTTTCTCTATTTTGGACCGTTTAAATTTACTTTTAATCCGATTAAATTGTTCTGTGATGAAATATCTTTGATTTGAACCGATTAAAATCGTTTTCGGTGCGTTTTGGTGCAGTTTCTTGCGTGTTCTTGGGCGGCGTTTTTGACTGTTTTTGGCCTACGTTTTAGGTCGTGCACTCCTCGATTTCCCTCCATTTCATTTGGAATCTGCTCTTCAGGTTAGCTTCTTCGTTGATAATTTCTTTGTACGCATGTTATTGGGTTTTGTGTATGCATGTTTTTGACTTTAAGGTCTGCATGTGTTATTGACTTTTGAATATGCATGTATTAGTTGTGTTATTATAATTGTCATGTTAGATTATAAGTATCAAATCATTGAGTGACCCTTAGTTCCCATTTGAAATTTAACACAAACGATTAATCTTTTAATCGTTTGTGTTAAATTTTGAATTGTCCGATTGGACAGTTTGAGAAAATTAATTTTCATAATTTGCAATAGCATGTAAGTTGGAGTCTATGGATAAGATTGATAAAATTTCGGTTCAGTATTTGTGTTGTTCTCCGGATGCATACTTGATTGTGGTCATCGTTGACTACTGTCATTTCGTGTATTTTGGAGACCAATGCGAAATGCTGCCGAAATCTTATCAAATTTATGATGTAGACTTCTTTGCACGTGTCTTAGCAAATTATGAAAATTAATTTTTTGAATGGCTAGGGCCTAACCTTGTGAGAGTTAAAAACTTAAACTGATGATTTTACGAACATAGAATGGATCGAAGCTGGATGAATGAACGTTGCATCAGTGAAGAATATGATAAGGGTGTTTCGGAGTTCTTGCAATACGTTGAACAAAATGCTAAGTCTGTGAACGGACATATTTTTGTCCTTGTGTGTGTTGTCTTAGTCAAATACGGCAAGACTTAGGCAATGTGCGTGACCATCTATTAATGTTCGGCATCATGAGGACTTATACCGTTTGGACTTGGCATGGAGAAGTATTGGACCAGCCTACCACGTCACGAGGAACGGATTATGTGGAAGAATGGATGAGTGATCATTTAGAGGACATGATACGTGATGTCGGTGAAGATAATTTTGGAAGAGCTAATTTGTATGATTCTCTTATAAATGATTCAGAGCAACTGTTGTTCCCCGGATGCTCGAACTTTACACGTATGTCTGCAACTTTAAAGTTGTTTAGTTTAAAAGCAAAGAATGGATGGACCGATAAAAGTTTCACTGAGTTGTTGGAGTTGTTGAAGGAGATGCTTCTAGAAAATAATACTTTACCTATTCGTAATTACGAGGCAAAATTTTTTTTATGTCCAATGGGTCTTGAATATCAAAAGATACATGCTTGTCCTAATGATTGTGTTTTGTACACAAAGGAGTTTGCTTCGCTAAAGTATTGTCCAACATGTGGTTTATCCCATTTTAAAAAGAAATCTGACAGAAACACTGCTGATGAAGGTAATGATGGTGCACCTGCTAAGGTGATGTGGTATTTGCCTATAATACCTAGGTTCAAACGTATGTTTTCTGTTAAAGAAGATGCAAAGAACCTTAAATGGCACTTTGACGAAAGAAAGTGCGATAATCTTCTTCGACACCCTGCTAATTCACCCCAATGGAAAAAGATTGATGAAAAATTCCAGAGTTTGGTGCAGATCCAAGAAACTTAAGACTTGCACTTGCAACTGATGGTATGAATCCTTATGGAAACTTAAGTAGCAAACACAGTTCATGGCCAGTTATGTTGATCATTTACAATCTTTCTCCTATGTTGTGCATGAAGAGAAAATATGTGATGTTGTCCATGATGATATCGGGTCCTAGACAACCTGGAAATGACATTGATGTTTACTTAAAACCTTTAATTGATGATTTGAAATTGTTGTGGGAAGAAGGGGTCGACGTGTTTGATTCACATGTTCAGGAACAGTTCCGTTTGCGTGCAATGTTGTTTTGCACTATAAATGATTTCCCAGCGTATGGAAACTTGAGCGGTTATAGTGTTAAAGGTCATTTTGCATGTCCCATATGTGAAGAAAACACTAGTTACCTTCAATTGAAGCATGGACAGAAGACGGTATATACAAGACATCGAAAATTCCTTCCTCATAATCACCATTATCGTAGATTGAAAAAAGCATTTAATGGAAGTGATGAGGATGAGGTTGTGTGCAGACCCCGGAATGGTGAAGAGGTGTACAACGAAGTCAAAAACATTGACATTGTGTTTGGAAAACATCATAAAAGTACCCTTGTAAAAAACATTTGGAAGAAACGATCAATATTTTTTAAGCTTCCATATTGGTGTCAACTTGATGTTAGACATTGTATTGATGTGATGCACGTTGAAAAAAATGTTTGTGACAGTGTCATCGGAACTTTATTAAATGTCAAAGGGAAGAGCAAAGACGGAATAAAAGCACGACAAGATTTGGTTGACATGGGAATTCGATCTGAGTTACATCCACAGATAATAGGAAGACGCACCTATCTACCCCCAGCATGTCACACACTTTCTAAAAAAGAAAAACAAAGTTTTTGTAACTGTTTAAGAAGTGTGAAGGTTCCACAAGGTTATTCTTCAAATATTAGTAACCTTGTTTCTATGCAAGAGTTAAAGTTAGTTGGTTTAAAGTCTCATGATTGTCATGTATTGATGCAACAATTATTACCTGTTGTTATTCGAGACATATTACCTCCTTCTGTTAGGGGTATTCTGACACGTCTGAGTTTGTTCTTTAATGCCATTTGCAAGAAAGTTGTTGACCCTCGAGGTTTAAATGAATTGGAAAATGAAGGAATAAGACTACTATGTCAATTGGAGATGTATTTTCCACCTTCTTTTTTTGATATCATGGTACATTTGATTGTTCATCTAGTCAGAGAAATTCGAATATGTGGGTCGGTCTTCTTAAGGTGGATGTACCCAGTTGAGAGATACATGAAGATCTTAAAGGGATATGTCAAGAATCAGTATAGACTAGAAGCTTCAATCATAGAGCGATACATTGCAGAGGAAGCCATTGAATTTTGTTCAAGTTATATGCCATCTTGTGAACCAGCGGGTCTTCCCAAGAGCAGACATGAAGGAAAATGTGAAGGTAAGGGTGTTCGAGGTGTGAGAATTCAATGTGTTAGCAGAAAAGAAGTTGACCAAGCTCATTTGTACATCTTAAACAACACTGTTGATGTGATTCCTTACATTTCTGACCACGTTAATGAAATAAAGGCAGCAAACCCAAGAATGAGTGAAAAATGACATCTTAGTGAACATGTGAAAACCTTCTTACAATGGTTTAAGAAAAAGATTTATGCGACTCCACATGTTTCTGAAAGTTTATTGAGGTTATCTTGTGGACCGAACGCAGATGTCATTACATATGGTGGGTACTATATAAACAATATTTCTTTTCAGACAAAGGTAGAAGATGACAAAAGTAGAGTTCAAAATAGTGGCGTCACACTACAAGCTGAGGCTGTCCACTTTGCTAGTTCTAAAGACAAAAATCCAATCACAACATCCATGAGTTATTTTGGAATAATACAAGAAATATGGGAAGTTGATTATGTCACTTTTAGAGTCCCAGTTGTCAAGTGTAAATGGGTTGATATAAATTCTGGTGTCATGACAGATGAATTTGGTTTCACATTGGTAGACTTGAACAAGATGAATTACACTGATGAACCATTTATCATGGCTAGTCAAGCAAGACAAATATTTTACGTAAATGATCCAGCGAATAAAAAATGGTCAGTGGTTTTAGAAGGAAAAAACATGCATGGACATGATGATGACGATTCTCTTGATATACTTGAGACAACATCTGTTGCATCTAGACCCATTGAAGACCCAGTTGATGACGTTCCCGATGTCATCCAGGCAATTCGTAGTGATCACAATGAAGGGATTTGGGAGAAAAAATATCTTAATAGGTTGTGCCAGTTTTTTGTATTGACTTTATATTTATGTTCATCAAAATTGAATTATTACTAACTTTGTATAATTCACTCCTTAGATTGAATTATTACTATATAGACGTCCGGCCTGACACAACGGACGTCTGACTAACATCACCCACAAAGATGTCGGGTACAGGTCGGACGTCAAAAAGCCAAAAGAATAGACGTCTAAAGCCCTTTCTGCACTAGTGTTGTGATATCCCATTTGAGCCTAATTGCTTTGAATTATGCACCTTAACCTTAACTTTAATTAGTATCCTTTCCCTTTGCACACTTTAGGGATATAGAGCATATGTGCATTTTATTCAATTTTAAAATGGGAATTGGTTGGTGGAATTGTACTTAGAAAAGAAAGGGGCTGAGTATTTTGTACTATAATTCACTCCTTAGTGTTCTATAGAAATGTATCTAAAAAAAACAAGAAAAAGAAAGAAGAAAAAGAAGGAGTGAATAATGAATGAAAAAGAAACATTGGGTTTTGAGGTATGAGATGGGATGAATTGAGAGTAGAATTGGAAGTGGGTTTAAAGTGTAGTTATGCTCTCTTTTCTAAAGTTGTGCTTTTGTTATCTTGAAAAACCATAATTCTTGGATTGTGTGTGTGGTTTGATTGAAAATGACTGGCAATTTTAATTTGTTCAATTTCAGTGGAAATGAGAGAAACACATCCTTGTAAGATTCAAGAGAGAATTTCCTTGGTTAGAATCAATGGTTCTTACAATTGATTGTCTTGAAAAATTTGCTGCACTTTTATCCTGCCTTTATTTAATAATTGGATTCACCATTTGCTTCTAATTTTGAATCTGTAGTTTGGAATGTACAATTTGTCTTGTAAGGACTATGAATTTGATTTCTCAAATAACCAATTTCAAAGTTTGAGTTTTGAAAAGCTGTTGGGATCTTATTACTTTTCTTGAGGACAAGCAAGATGCTAGGTTGAGGGGAGTTGATAAGTCCAAAAAGGAGTAAATTTTCATATGAAATTTTGGCCCTTATGTTTTAAATTGTGTACATTTGTATCAATTCGCCCCAATCTAAGAAATATGAAATGTAATCATATGTTTCCGAGTTGTTGATTAAAAGGAAATCATTTGATCCCTATTTTGTATATGTTCTAGGTAAATTAAGAGAGAAGAGAAAAAAGAGAAGAGCAAATCCTACAACAATTCGCCTAAGCTAATATGATCTAGCTTAAGCAAGATTCGTCCAGGAAGCCATTACTTTATAAGTCATTCTCGCTTAAGTGAGAATAATTTAGCTTAAGCGAGACTGACCTATCTTCTCAAAGAAGTTTCTTCTCGCCTAAGCAATAATCATCTAGCTTAAGCGAGAATTCACGCAATATATAGACTTACGAGTTAGAAAAAAAGAAAGGACGAAGAGAGCGGCGGAGAAAAATATCACGAGTTATCCAAAGAGTTGCTATTCCACTTTAGGAGTAGGATCTTCTTCTTCATCTCTTAGAATGCTAATGACTACCATGAGTGACTGATCTTTTCTCTTGGGATTGAATGTAATCGATTCGAACTCGGATGTAATATGGTGATATTTATGTATAGCATTTATGTTTTTATTCAATATTGGTATTTTTGTTCTGCTTTTAGTGCTTGATTCCATCTGATCAATAGTTTCATGAATGTAAGTTTTAGACGTGACTGGAAAGTATTTCTAAAATCTGATCTGAACAAGAATACTTGATATCTTGTGATGCTAGGGATAAATTTTAGTTTATCAATTGCTTATAACACTTGAATATAATGCTAGACAGTTTGTTGGATATGTGAGGAATCAATACTCAAGGAACTGATCTTATGAATTTTATACACGAGGAATCGGTATAAATGACTTCTGTGTGTTGCATCAATATTGGTAATTTCAATTGCTATATGTTTATATTCATTCAGATTGCAGACGAGTGAGATAGATGAATTCAATCCCAAGTTCTCATATTAAACTTTCTTTAACTGATCTGTTGTTACTATTTTACTTTTAGGCAACGTAGTATAAATTATCAAAATCCATTATGAATAAGATTGAATACCCTTGTATATATGTTGTTTGATATAAATTTATCTATTTAATTGAAGTTGTTCCTCGTGGGATCGATACTCTTACTTAAAAATCATTATACTACATTTTATTATTGGTACGCTTGCCAAAAGATTCAACAGTACTTCCTCTTCATGCACAATGCAGGAGATAAATTGTAAATTATCAAAATAACTGGCCAACAACTGTGATTGGTACTTAAATTACCAAATGGGTTCATTCCATCAGTGGCTAAACCAAGCCTCAGATTTCTACATTCTTGGCCAAATTGGGGGAATTGTTGATCAATATTTTTTCATTGCTTTGAATCAGCTGGATGACAAAGCAGCCCGTCAATTTTTCTCTCATCTGCATGTCATATAAGGTATTTAGTATCTTTTGGATTCGCAAACAAACACTTAAGTCTAGGAACAATTGGAAGGTACCAAACTACTTTCAAAGCAGATCCATTTTTTTCTTTCTGACCATTATCTTCACTATTGTTTTTTGACTTGTATCGTGATAACCCACATTTTGGACACTTTTTCAAAAATTCAAAATTTTTCCTATATAAAATGCAGTCATTGGGACAAGCATGTCTTCATCTGGTCGATCTTCTTCCTTGTTGGAATCAATAACATTTTCAGTTTGGGAGACAGTCGGAAAGTGTATTTCTTCGTCGTGCCATATCCATGTTGTATAGCATCGTAAGAAACCATCACAGATAACATGTTCCCTAATTTATGTTGCGTTCAACTTTCTCCCATTCAAACAGTTCACACAAGGACATCTAAACTTCACTTCATCATCACTTCTACCCTCATTACATTGCGGAAATTGTATAAATTCTTCTACCCCTCTCTCTTACTCCGCACTAATGCGTGGTAAAGTAATCCAATTTCGATCCACACGTAAATATTCTACAAAATTACAATCATACAATCATAAAATTATATAATATATGCATCATATAATCAATTCAATCATAAAATCATACAATTAATAAGCATTCAAATCATCAATTCAAGCATTCAATGATACATAATTATTTATATTCAGCATACAAAAAATTAAAAATTAATAAAAGAAAATTAATAAACAGAATAATAGGAACCTAAGAGCGTGAAGAACCAGACAACAACCGAGAAGATGCGACAACCTGCGTTCTTAAATAGAACAATTTTCAAAGAAAAAAAACAATACCTACACAAAAATACAACAAAACGTAAGTTTCATAATCCAAAAGAATAAAAAATGCATCAAACTAATCCAAAAATGCAAAAAAAAAAACGAAAAAACTTTGGCGACCAAAGCCGAATTTGATCCGATACAAACGTTGACGATGAAAAATGAGGAAGGAAATCCTTCTACAGTAACGACGGCAGCGCAACAAAGGCGTAAGGAAGCAAGAAGAAGGCTCGCGGTGACGCAAGGAAGAAGAAGAAGTTCCAGAGGTGACCGCTGGAGAAGAAGGAACTATTTGCGTTTTCGCGAAATTTTAACTCTAGGCAGGGGATACTACCTCGAATAAATTAACAACCGAAGCAGTAGGGGATCTACTACAGTTGTTGACCCTCATCATTTTAATATCATTGCAAGGCCGACGGTCAATGCTGCAAACATGGAGGTAAAGCCTGCGTTGATACAATTGGTGAAGAGCAACCAATTTAATGGACTGTCTCATGAAAGTCCATATGAGCATCTGACCACATTGAACGAGATTTACAACACTGTAAAGATCAATTGAAGGTCGGATGACGCTATAAAGCTTAGTTTGTTTACTTTCTCATTGGGAGGCAATGCTAAGTTATGGTTGAATTCTTTCCCAAAAGATAGCTTTACTGAATGGGAAGTCGTGGTGGCTGTTGATGGATTGGCAAGTGTACCAAATCGCACAAGTAATATAAAATGGTAAGACCAAGTATCGTATCCTAGAGGACTCTCGGCACTAAGCAGTCGTGTGATAACTCAATTAATTAAGACTTAAAGAAAATGAGATAATTGGTTTCAGATGCAAAGACTGAAAATTAAATATGAATGCAGTTTGATCAATAGCAGAATAGCATAGTGATGAACGGATGTTGTTTGTAATATGAGATGAATATGTTGTTGGGGTTAGATTTCACCAATTTCCCTCTCATGTATGTAAGAATTCTTCTTTATGCATTAATGTTAACGTCACTCACTAAATCACTTAAACCCGATCCTTCGGCGAAGAAGCATGTCCTTAATCACCAGTTCATGCAATTCTTAGCATTCCTAGTAATTAAATGTGAAGATCAAGAGCTTTAAGACGACAAAGACTCATACCCTCATCCCTGAGCAATATTACTCTTGGGAGAATTCAACAAGAACATGAATTGTAAGGAACCTCCCGACACTCATGCAATTCATACATCATGCTATGAATGAGTTAAACAAAGCATGTAATAATCACATATGAAGTACTCTAACAATTAATCAAAAAGCATATGTTAATTGAGAATCAATTCAAATACATGAGAGTTCACAAGGTTACATCATCCCCCAACAACAAATAGAGTTTAGTTCACCATAAACACGGTGAAAGTAGATGAATAATGGAAAAGCATGAGATAGAAAAACCCTAAAAGTAGAGGATGGAAGCTCCTGCATCGAAATCCGCCTTCAGAGAGGGGAAGAGTGTGTTGTTGTGCTGCTCCAGCCAGAGATACCAAACCTAGGACGCTTGAGTTCTTTAAATAGAGCGCAGACAGAACAAAAACAAAGCCCAGGCCCGTGTCACTGGCGCTCAAGCCCCACTTAGGGCGCCTGGGCGGTGAGCGGTGGTCTTTCACTCTTAAGCCTTACAGATGACGCCAAAGCTTCGTGCCTCTGGTGCTCAAGCGCCCAAAAAGGGGCGCCCAAGCGGTGCACGACACTTTTCTGCGCTTGAGCCTCCTTAAAGGGCGCCCAAGCCTCGAGCATTCCTACCTTCTGGTGCTTTTCCAAGCCTTTCTGAGCTCCATATCCTTGGCACTTCATCTCTACTTTCCATATTATCTCATTTCCTGCCAAAACAAGGGGAATTAGTCATAAAATCATCAAATTCAATCTCAACTCTCTTATTCATACAACTTAACAGAAAATATGATTCCAAGCAAGTTTCTAAGCAGAAAGGGGTGAATTTGGTATCAAAATTACATGACAAATAACAATATTTTCAACCGTTATCACAACCCTAAACTTAGAACTTAGCTTGTCCTCAAGCAAAACAGATTGTAACCTAGCTTTTCAGAACAATCACTACAATGACTCAACCTTTTTCAAAAACTTTTTCTTCTAGGACAAGAGATCACTTTTATCAACTCAGCAAGCAGATGTCAGTCAAGATGAGCAGATGCCTTAATTCAAGCAAAATCAATGTGATGCTCATATACTTCAACAAATGTTATCCTTAAGAATGATCAATCAACCAAGCAAAGATGTAATCAGAAATTCAAAGAACTACTCCTCACCAAGGAAGGTGTTTCACTCAAGCACTCAAAAGTGTATCACTCAAGCACTCAAGCACTCAAAAGTGTATCACTCAACTAAAAGGTGTATAGTGAGGTGCTGATGTCTTTTTCACTATGCTATCACAATGTCACACAAATTAACTTTGCCTTTCATTTAACCACAATCAAACATCATCACAAGGGCTTTTCATGGCTTGTAACTTGGCTGGGCTAAGAAGGAAATTGGTTTTTCTGGTCAGCAAAATCCTTTAGTTAAGAGAAACATTTATGATTTCATCATTCAAGCACAAACTCTCTTTATTTTTCCCAGCTTTCCCTTGCATTGAGCTTTTCTTTTTTTTTTCTTTTCATTTTTCTTTTTCTTTTTCTTTTGCTTTTCATGTATTCACTGCTTAGCTCAATGCTTTTTCTTTTCCTTTCTCAATCTTTCCAACAACCCCAAACTTGAACCTTTATCAATACCTCACAAATGTTCTCAACTTAACTCAAGGTAAATATTTTCACAAAGGTTTTCAAAAATTGCATAAGGCTCAAGGTTCAAAGGTTAAACAAATTGTTTTCTTTTCAGTGGCCAGAAATCATGTGAAGGTTAAGAAGAATAAGGGATAACAAAAGATGGTCTTGATCATATGAAACCTGCAAGCAAGTAGTTCAATCACAAAAAATTTGGACAAAATCATTCATGCTTCCAAAACAATAGCAATTATTCACAAAAATTCTGAAGCCCAAAACTCACACAGGTAAACACCCTGCTCAGTATCTCAATCAAATTTTACCTCAAGCACTTGTTTCATACACTGTGAGCCATCACCTGTATATCAGCATATCATACTGATGAGTCAATATTTTCTTGACTTCACTTAGTTTATTGTACCAGATTTAATTAGGGAATTGTGCTTAAATGTCCAGTATTTCCCCATTTTTGCTAATTGTGCTTAATCTGACCAAAAATTCTTATTTTAATTAATTTGAATTATTTGAGGCTAATTATTTGCATTATTAATTGCAGAAAAATTGTTGGATAATATTTTGGGACATTTGGAGGGCTGTCACATAATTCAAGACTCTCCACAGAAGAAATCTGCACAAAAAAGGAGAGCTCGGAGATTGATATCTTTCATGGAGTAAGCATTTCAATTAAAACAATGGTGTCACGGGCTGGAATGCAAAAGTGCACATGCTGATCCCAATAAAAAAAGCACGTCACGGCCCACAAGCATGTGCTGATTCAGGAGGTGCATGAAGAAGCGGATTGAATGAGAAGTGGGCGGCCGCCCCCAAATGGCCCACACTTGGAGCGTCTAGCAGGCCTTCATGCTGCAGCTGCTGATTCACTTCATTGGGAGAGAAGCAGCACGGTCATGGCCTGGTCCAGCACGTGAATTGGATAAATTCTACAGACAGGAGCTTTGCACGTCTACGTGGGAGGAGCTCCAAAATGCAAGGTGCTGAATTTAATTGAATTGGTGCAGCAAACCATATTGAATCACACGTCCAGCAGCTTGGAGATAGGCATCCAACTGGCAACCGAGAATGAGGAGCGATGATGGGCTTTAGGTGTGTGCTTGGAGAGAATGGATGTGTAGCGGTCCAGCAGGTTTGCACGTCCAGCAGCTTGAGGAAAGTGGTTCTGTTAAGGCACACGGCCTGGGCCCATGGACAATTCATTTTCGGAGCATCCAGCAAAGCACATGTTGGAATAAAAGGAGCAGCCGCCACCCTAGAAAGGAAGGAAGTCATCTTTCATTTAGAGAACACACGGACACCACGCATGGAGGGTTACGACTAGAGGATTCATCACTTTGCTTTGGATGTTTTTAGTTTCTTTTTATTCCAGCACATGTCACGGCCTAGAGCAAGCACACGGACAGCAAGAAGCACATCTCATTTTCTTTCTTTGGAAGCACACAGTGCATTGTGGGACAACCGCCACCACGGTTGGAGCTCTCGGTCACAGCAGCAAGCAATGTAGTGCACGGGAGAATGGGAAACACTGTTTTAAATTTGGTTCATGCACTTTTGAAGCTTGATTCCAGCTAGCACCATCTAGTGGAGTGCACGGTTCTTCTTTCTTTTAAAGTGGGGAGCAGCCGCCTTGAGAGGAGAGCACGGACATTGAAGCTGGAGGTGTCACGGCCTGGAAGGGCTCTCGGTTTCTCTCCAACAGCACTAGGGGAATTAGTTTTTCTTTCTTTAGATGCATGAACGGTGATTGTTTTGGATTGCACAAGCGCTTTGCAATTGCTCAGTTCCATTCTCGGTTTGCATCATTGGTCTTTTAGGTGCTCACGGTGATTGATTATTTCTTCCTTTCTTGGAGAAAAGTGGTGCACGGTGATTTTTATTTTGGAAGAGAAAAGCAATTAAATTTTCATTTAAAAAAGAGTGACGCGGATTTCAATTTGGAGAGCATGAGGCACACACGGTTATGTCCAGGGAGAAAGAAAAAGCTCCAAAGGGTTTCATTTTACTAGCTTTAAGCTTGCACCTAGAAGTATTTTTTTTTGTGTTCGGTTATTATTGATATTTGTATACATTCAGGTTAAGTAGCTTACTAATCTATATTATTCCTATATTATTCCTGTTCAAACATTTCTTTTTAGTGTTGTTTCCGTGATGAATGTGTGGGATAGATAACTACAATGAGCATTAATCTTTTTAACTTAAGTGTTGCATTTTAATAACTTTAATTGTGTTTGGATATTTATCTTTTGCATGGTTTAGTTTACTTTTTCAGTTCACTGTGCTGTATATTATTTCGGTTTATTGTTTCCGTTCATTATGCTATTTATTCTATTCGGCTTCTTTATTTTCCTGCATTTCCAATTTCCTCATTTGCTTTAGAGACCGTTTGGTCTCAATGTAGAACCGTTCGGTCATCTGTAGGACCATTCGGTCTTCATGCTTTGTTCATTTATTTCAATGTTTTCAATTATGTTTGGTTGTATTTAATTTCCAGTTTTAATTTAGTTCATTTCTAATCACAAAAACACTTTCAAAAACCCCCCACTACGTGTTGGACCTAAGCCTCGAACCACATTTGGTCCTTGAGAGACGACCTAGGAGTCACTTCCTAGCACTATACTACATTTATTTGCACATCAAATTTGTTTAGGCCACGACAACCCCATCACATACATAATCTCAACATCAATCAGCATACTAGAGCATCATAAAGAAGTACTTATCGCAAAATACAACACAATTGAATCAAAGCAGTGTAGTTTATCCAAGCAGAGTAAATAACAAAACAAATGATCAAAAAGAAAAAAAAAACAAAATAAATTTTAACAATTAAAGCAATAAAAATAGTAAAATAAAAGAAATCCTTTTCTAGAACAAAAGTGGCATCCATCAGTAGATGCCCAGTACAACTCATCACTTATCATCAGAGTCCTCTTCCTCCTCAGCTTCATCATCCTCATCCTTAGCATCCTCATCCATGGCTGAAGCTTCAGCTGCTTCAGCTCTACTACCCTCTTGTGCTGGGTTAGCGGGCCATGCTACTCGGGCTGCAAAGTCCTCTTAAGATGTGAATTGTCTCTCAGGGAAGGCGGACGTCAGTGTCCTCAACAACTCCTGCTCGCCCCTGTATAACGCACCTAGTCTAGAATCCAGTAGAGAAAAGTACATGTCCCGGATTTGAAAAGGAGCGGCCTATTGAACTGGCTCCTGAGCTGGTGGTGGTGCTTTCCTGTGTGCCCTGGGCTATTATGGTGGTTGCGCTGGGTGGCCTGGCTCATCCACTGTGCAATATTGTGAAAAGTAAGTTGCGTCCAACTCCTTTCTTGGATGCTACAGTGGTGGTCTAGAAACATCAATACCAGCAGCCTCACAAAGATGAGTGATCAAGGAGGAATGTCCTAGGGGTGCCTTGCTGCTTGCACCACAGGCACAACTTTGGATTTCATCAGCTATAACCTGCCCAATATTAATGTTGAGGCCCCTGAGAACACAGTAAAGGAAGATGGCCCTTTAGATAGTGATGTCAGACACATAGGAGCATGGCTGAATGTTGGCATGAGAGAAAGCCATCCAATACTTTGCCAGAGGTGTCAGATGGGGTGTTATGAAGTGGATGGGTGCCCCAGACCTATTTCTCTGAAAGTGCCCTCCGAGCACACATAAAGTCTGCTCCACATCCTCACAATCCACTCCTTCCATCATGGACATAACATACTGGCACTGCTCCCCCTCCCAGTTTATACCTAGAAAAGTGTCAATAGTGTCAGCATCAAAGGCAACTCTCTTACCCCTTACATAGCTAAAGTACATCTCATCCTCTCCCCCCAATGCTTTTGCATTTGTGTAGAATTCTTTGACGATGTCAGCATTGACAGGAGAGGGGTAGGTTGCCAAGTGGCCCTAGTCTCTGTTGTTCAGCTCCCTTTCAAATTGAGGAGTCAAAGATGGTATGTTGACCACATTCCTCTACATCAGCAGTCTCCTTCCTTCCATAGTTGGGAAGTATCTCTCATGAGCGGGAGTTCTGAACTTATTTGAATAGAACTGCTCCTTCTCCTTCCTCTTTGTTCCCTTGTCTTTGGTACCAAGGGTTTTGGTCCTTTTTCTTGAAGAGGAGGTCATTCCTGCACAGAGAAATTCACAAAACAAACACATAAATCATCAAGCATTAGTCCCCAAAAATCAACAAACTCTTCTCATTCAGAATGAGGGCAAAACAGAGAGCCCTCAACATCACCTGCATAGAACCAGAAAGCCATAAAATAGAACAAACACTAAAGCAGCCACTGTCGCGTCGCGCTTGGGCGCCCCTTAGGGGGTGCTTGAGCGGCGCGCAGTGCAATCAAGCGTGGCGTTGCTGCATTTTTCACTTTCCAAAATGCAATTCTACTCAGTCCAATTAACACATTTTAATCGGTCCAAACAATGGTAAATCATGCATAGACAGTACCAATCATCAAAAATCAAACTTTTTCATCAACATTCTTCAAACATCAAACTTTTAAGAGCTTAAAACACTAAATGGCATGACTTACTTGGTTGGAGACAAGAGATTAGTGGATAATGATCAAACAATTGGAAGAAATCTGAACTTTACAGCAGCCACACACTCCGAAACCCCAAACTTGAATGGTTGAATGGTTCAAAATGGTGAGAAATAGAGTTCTTGGTGGACGAATGAGGGGAAAAGTGAGGAGAGAACTTAGGATGAGTGTTTAGGGAGGCTAGAGTGGAAGAAATCTGAGAGAGGAGGCTTGGGCGAAACCCTAGGGCGTAAAAAGAAGTGGGCTGAAATCCCGCTTGAGCCCCAACTTAAAACCCACTCTGTAGTCACGCCGCCCGGGCACCCCTCAAGGGGCGCTCAAACGGTGAGCGACACTTTTCTACCTTAGCTGTTTGGCTTGTTTTGGGTATTCCTGGCCTTGGGTTCTCAGATTCAACTTAGATTTTTCAAGTTTCTTTTCCCTAGCCCTCACAACAGCACTCAAATCAAACAATTAATCTCTCTTCACCCCTCAAATATTCAGTTATTACAGACTAAGCACACTGGAATCAAATAAACACAAAATAAACAAAAACAGAATTCAAGTAACAAAAATCCAAACTAAAGAAACATTAATCAAAATAAAATTTTTTAAAACACTAGGTTGCCTCCCAACAAGCGCTTCTTTAACGTCACTAGCTTGACCCAATAGGCTCATGTCACATCTTTTATCTTGGTGATATCTTTTCCTTCTCCAAACCAACTGGTCTTCAGTAACTTCCTGTTCACATTTTTGATTCTCTTGGAAATTGGAGATTCAATCTCTATCAGTTCATCAGTCTTGAGTTCTTTCACAATCCACAGCTTTTTGTAGAATCTCACTGGAAAGCCTGGTCTAAGTTCTTCATGTTTCTCCAGGGAATCTTGATGAACATTTTCTCCTTTGTTGTCTTTTTTTTCTTCCTATACCTGTGACAGAAAACACCTTTTACCTTTCTTACCTAACTTTGCAACTTTAGTCCTAATCTCTGGTGCATCTCCACATGCAGCTTTGAGACTAGTCTTCTTTACCTGGATTTGATGCTCAGCATTGAAGACATTGAAAATCACCTCCTCTTCTTGGTCTTTGATAATTGTTGAAAATACCGTTATTTGTGATGTAATTTTGATACTAAATGCACCCTTTTCTGCTAAGTTCTGTGAATTAGAGATTTGAGGTTGAATTTGATGGTTTTATGACTAATTATCCTTGTCTTGGTTGAAAATAAGATAATATGGAAAGCAGGGATGAAGTGTTAAGGAGATGGAACTCAGAAAGGCCTGGAAAAGCACCAAAAGGGAGGGATGCTCGAAGCTTGGGCGCTCTTTTTGGAGGCTTAAGCGTAGAAGAGTGCAACTCACAGCCCGAACGCCCATTTTGGGGCGCTTGAGCACTAAAGGCATGAAGCTTGGGCGCCATCTGAAAGGCTTAAGCGTGGAAGACCACTGCTCACCGCCCGGGCGCCCTTTTTGGGGCGCTTGAGCGCCAGATGCATGAAGCTTGGGCGTCCTCACTGAGGCTTGAGCGTGGAAGACCACTGCTCACCGCCCGGGCGCCCTAAGTGGGGCGCTTGAGCGCCAGCAACACGGGCTTGGGCTTGTTTCTGTTCTGTCTTCGCTCTATTTAAAGGACTCAGGCGTCCTATGTTTGGCATCTCTGGCTGGAGCAACACAACACCACACTCTTCCACTCTCTGAAGGCGGATTTGGAGGCGGAAGCTTCCATCCTCTACTTTTAGGGTTTTGCTATCTCATGCTTTTCCATTATTCATCTAGTTTCATCATGTCTATGGTGAACTAAACTCTATTTGTTAGGGGATGATGTAACCTTGTGAACTCTCATGTATTTGAATTGATTCTCAATAACATATGCTTTTTCATTAATTGTTAGAGTAATTCATCTGTGCTTATTACATGCTTTGTTTAACTCATTCATAACATGATGTATGAATTGCATGAGTGCTGGGAGGTTCCTTACAATTCAAGTTCTTGTTGAATTCTCCCAAGAGTAATATTTCTCAGGGATGAGGGTATGAGTCTTGGTCATCTTAAAGCTCTTGATCTTCACATTTAATTACTAGGAATGCTAGGAATTGCATGAACTGGTGATTAAGGACATGCTTTTTCGCCGAGGGATCGGATTTAAGTGATTTAGTGAGTGACGTTGACATTAATGCATAAAGAAGAATTCTTACATACATGAGAGGAAACTTGGTGAAATCTAACCCCAACAAGATATTAATCTCATATTAAACAACATCTGTTCACTGTGCTATTCTGCTATTGATCAAACTGCATTCATATTTAACTTTCTGTCACTAGTGAAAAAACAGCGTATAACGTCATGCTTTCAACGTCACAGCACTAAATATGCAACGTTAAAAATGACCGGTGGCATTTTTGTAAATAAATTGATTCACACCACGTCATTTACTAAAATAGTGCGCCGTCTAAAAAGTATTAACGTCAAACAAGAAACATATCGACGTAATCTAAAATGTATTAACGTCAAATAAGGCCAACATCGACGTAAAACAATGACCTTAGAATCACATAACGTCAACTTAAGAAACATCTGACGTTCAATTTAAAATAAAAAAATAACGAAATAGTGGTTTGCTTCCAGCAGTAATACTCCTACCCACATTTGACGTCAACCATGACAAATATTCGACGTTTTATATGCCAGCATGAAGCCAAAGTGTAAATCCCTTTTTTATTCTTTATTTCTTTTCTCTTATAAACCAAACATAGCGTCCAAAACTTTATGGGGTCGACGTTTAAAACAATATAGAACGTCGAACAAGTTGGGGTTGGACGTGATGGTCGTAATCACATAACGTCAATAAGGAAGCAGTCGACGTCCAATACAAAATAAATAAATACTAAATATTGATTTAATTAGTATGACGTCAACCGTAATACAGAAGGACGTTGTATGTTACAGCTAGCAGTTATTTGTTTATTTTTCATTTAAATCAACCAATAAAATGTCAGTTTTATATTGGCTTAGACGTTTTGTTATTTAGTTCCTTTTTTATTATTTTTTATTTTTCTTTTAAACTAACCATATAACATCGAATTCTTCTTCGCGTTCGACGTTGTATTTTCCAAAAATTATGTTTTTAATTTTTTGTTGAAAACCAAACGAAAAAATGTCATTGTACTCATGGCTTCAACGTTTTATTAAGCAGAGGAAGCCACATATCAAGCCACATAACAGAACAAACAACGTTAACAATAACCTCAGTCCCTCTTTTTTTTCTTTTTTTCTTTTTTCTTTTAAACGAACCAAAGAATGTCGAACTCTTTCACCAATTTGACGTTTTTTTGCCAGAAATAATTTTTTCTTTTAAACCAACGAATAAAAAGGAAAAAGAAAAAATAGAGCGACCTTTGCCTTCGGATAACAAATAATACGTCAGATGCCCAAGGAATCTGAAGTTTATTGGTGGATTAAAAGAAAAAAGAATTAAACCAAAAAGACAATTTGGAAGTATGAAGAAATTGACGTCAACCTCTTCGTTTCTAGCATCAAACTGCATTTTCCCATATATCATTTAAGTAGACTGTCTTTTATTATTGAATCCCATATCAGACCCATATCAGTCCTTTCCCAACAGTAATTATTTATGTAGACATCAATTTATAAAATTTCTTTTAACAACTCCAAGGTTTCTTTGTGTTAACTTGTAACAACTCCAAGGCCTTTCAAAACGCTACAACATTCATAAAATTCATAAACTCCTTTAAAACATTTAAAAGACAAACCCTACAGAGGATGTCGAATATTTTCAAAATGGACGTCCCACTATATATTAACGACGAACCGCTTCCTAATTTAACGTGATTGGCATTGGAGTAGTTTGGCGCATTAATTCTGTAACAAAAGCATTTATTCTTTTTTTTTTCTTAAAGTACAATTTCGGAGACTTCGATAACCTGTACACTGTTCATAAAATTTCTCCTAACAATCTGTTAACTTCTTTTCTTTGTTTTTCTATTATTTCTTCCAAGGTCACACAAACGAGTCATTTCTTTGTTGTTTGATTCTTTGTGTAAAGCTTGAAAGAGTAATAGAAATCCAAAGAAAAAGGTTGAGAGATTTGGATTTCGAACCCTTTCAAAATGCTACAACCTTCATTCACCAAATATCTCGTAACAATCTGTTAACTTTCTTCTCTGTTTCGCTATCATCTCTTTCAAGTCCACCAAAACGAGTAATTTCCTTGTGGTTTGATTCTTTGTCATGGCGAAGAGCTTGAAAGAGTGATAGAAAAAAAAAGAAAAAGGTTGAAAGATTTGGATTTTACAAAAATCTTTCATGTTTGTAATTATGTTTCTCCTTTGATTTTACAAAAATCTACAACCTCCATTCACAAAAATCCTTCTACATTTTAACAATCCTACGGATCTTTTCGTGGTTTGATTTTCATTTTTTTCGTATGTTTAGTGTTATTATGTTTTTCCTTTATTCGTTTCCATTTATAATCTACATAATAATGGATTTCTTTTAGAAATCCTTGAAATAATTTTACGTCGATACTGAAGGAAAAATGACGTCCCTATGTATTTCCCAAATAACGTGGACGTCGAGTGGTGTCAATATTGGACGTGTATCTCTTTGTTTTAACGTAGCATTTATTATGCCTTGCCAACAGTCTTTTCCCATATACCTGGACGTCTAGTGGTGTCAGTATAAGACGTGGATCTCTTTGTTTCTAACACAACATTTATCAAGCCCAACCAACTGAGTTTTCCCATATAAAGTTGGATGTTCTATTTGAATTTAAAAAGGATAAATAAAAAGAGGGAGCGACCTTTGGGTTTTAGTTAACGAATAATACGTCACATGCCCAAGAAATTGGACGTTTATTGTTTGTTTAAAGGAAAAAGAAATAAAAAGGGAGTAATGTGGCTGACAATAATACGTCGAAGTCTGAAGAATGACGTTAACCTCTTCGTTTCATAACTTTTCTATTAATATTACGTCGAGTAGCTTTACTAATCGACGTACTATTGGTGCTCTAAAAGAATAAAAAAACAAAAAGAGTGCAATGGTATATTCAATGTAATGATGTAACATTAAAAATTTCAATTACAATCATACAAGTGATTTAATCAATTTAAACAATTCAATCACCATTCACTAATGTTATTGCCAAAAGAGAATTTTATTAATATTTAAAAGATGATTGATTACAACCAGCAAAACAAAAGATGGATTAAGAAGCCACTGATTACAAAATTAAAATCAAACAACAAAAATCCATATTCTTCTGTTGCAGAATTATTGTTGATCCCTTTCCGGTAGTTCACATCACCTTCCTTTCAATTTTTTTGTGATTTTTCAATCCTTAGAGTCTTTTGTCAATGACTGTGTCAACTTTCAATTTACTTGAGCCCCAAGAATCTTTTTAGCGATTCTGACATACAAAAGATGATTACAACCAGCAAAACAAAAGATGGCTTAAGAAGCCACTGATTACAAAATGTTTCATCACTCATCCAAACCTCTTTGATCAGCTTCATATCAACCCCCTTGACTTTGTTACAAAGTGTTTCATCACTCATCTTTAAGTTGGAGTAGAACACGCTCACCAGTTTCAGATATTTGTGAGAAACCACGGTTTTAATCTTCCTTAAAGTAAAAAGCTTCCGTCGAATGTCTTCATCACTGATCCAACCTGTAGGATTAGCATTCCTTGCAATCCGGGCAACCTTCCATTTTCTTCTTGATGATGATGAAGAAGCCATTTTTGATCAGATTCTGGAACGTCTTTCAAATTTCCAGGGTTTGTAACTCTTTAGTTTAGAAAACATTGAGTGCGTTTTGAAATCTAGTACTTATAAAGTTGTGCATCAAATCTTATCAGTTTCAGGCCCAACTAAAATTTTCAATCTTATATATCCCAATAAAATAATTTCAGCAACGACGAATTTATATAGGGTTCGAAGTTTTATTATGCGGTTGAAGTTGAACTCTGACAATATAAGGATTAACTTGATGGGCGACGAATTTCTAAAGGGTTCAACGTTTAATTATGCGGAACTCTGACAATATAATTTTCAATCTTGTTATATATCCCAATAAAATAATTTCAGCAACGACGAATTTCTAAAGGGTTTGGCATTTTATTATGCAGAACTCTGACCATATCATTTTCAATCTTATATATCCCAATAAAATAATCTCAACAACGACGAATTTCTACAGGGTTCGACGTTTTATTCTCTGACAATATAAGGATTGACTTGATGGGCACTAGAGTAGTTGGGCGCATTAGTGGCCCCTAGCATTTTCTTTAAATGTAGTTTCGGATCCTTTGGAACTATCCTTTGAAAACCTACACTATAGAGCTTCCGTAACCAAATTCATGTTAACTTTTCCTTAGGATCGCCATCAATTCCTCTACTAAACGATGACATTTCTTTGTTAACGATGAAGGCATGGTGGAAATCCTGAGGAAAATGTTAACGCTTATGAATTTCAAAAACATTCTCCATTGTTTTTCTGCTTTTTTTATTTAATTCTTGTTTTTTTTAATGTAGTTTCTTGTTCATGTAAAATCCTGAGGAAAATGTTAGCACTTATGAATTTCAAAAACATTCTCCATTGTTTTTCTGGTTTTATTATTTAATTCCTGTGTTTTTTAATGTAGTTTCTTGTTCCTGTGTTTTCTTTAAATACAGTTTCGGATCCATTGGAACTACCTTTTGAAAACCTACACTACAAATATAAGGCGTCGAATAGAAATCGAATTCGATGACAAACTTTAACAGGGAGAGTAAAAGTTAATAAACTTCAAGGTTTAAAAATGAATACTTTTGCAGGCAAATAAACCATCATATAGTTTGATTAAATCTATCATGTATCATTGTCAGAAACAAAATTCTTAAACCCTTCCTCTAAATGTCTAAATCCTATTCTCAGATGGCTTCTTCATCTTCACGGTGTCGAAAGAAGGCTGCACACCTTCTAAGAAATGCTAGTCCAAATGGATGGATCAGTGATGACGAAGAACGATACAAATTTGGATGTTAGAAAACTCTTCAAGGTGGTTCCTCACAAGTTCTTGGATGTGGAATTATTCAGAAGGGAGGGGTTTATCTTTCAAGAATGGCTTGTAGATGTTGGTCTTCTAAAATTTGTAGAAATGGCTGGTGATTGCTATCCTGACCTGGTACAGGTCTTCTACCACAATCTGAAGGTTGTCGATGGTGTTATATGCTCTCGGGTGAAAGGTTTTGATATTAAAATTGATGACGAGATATGGCTATCTTTTACTGGTCTCAAAGCAAAAGGCTTCATGTCTCATGAAAGAAATTCTGAACTCAACCAATGGACCAACAAGAAGAAATTTATAAGGAATATCTGAGAAGTCCAACAAGACTAAAGGTATACAAGCCTATCTACTTGATGGTTTGAAAATGGAAGAAAAAATGTGTGCTTTTGTACTTACTTGGGTAATACTTCCTGGAAGATGTTTACGTGATCGTCTAACTACTGCAAATTTATTTTTGGTTCATGCCATAAAAACCCAGATACCAACCAGCTGGGTTGCTGTCATGAGTGAGCACATGATTGAAATTGCAAGTAGTCATGGACATATTCTACCATATGGTGTTTTTATTAGCCGTGTATTGAAGCATCATCAAGTTGATCTTACTGGTGAAAAAAAAATTGGTGCACCGAATCAAATGAAATAGGAAAAGCGACATTGAGACATAATGGTCTAAAGAAAACAAAAGATGGTTGGGTGTTCAAGGATGTTGACAAAACTCCTTCTATCTTCACTCCACAGACTAAGTTTGAAAGATTTGTTGTGGATCAATTTCGAATGCTTCCAACAAGAATTTCAAAAGTTGAAAAATCTCTGATCATGATTCACAAGAAATCAGATGAAGACCATGCTCTCATAACTCTCTCAGCAAGTGAATCTGATGATGAAGACGAAGCAACTAAAGTTGAGTCTATGGAAACATCTGACTCAAATTAGGAAGAAGAGTCCATTTTAGTTTATTTTTTTGAAATTAATGTAATATTTTAATATATTTTAGTATATTTTTGTATGTTTGAACTCTGTTTGAAATTTTAATATATACTTTTCGTGGTTATATTTTCATATTTTCCCTTTGTTTAATGTTATTTTGTTTTTTTTAAATCCTATAATTTTTTTACGTCCAATTCTTGAAAACATCGACGTTTTAAAAGATAAAAATAGGAAAAAATGAATGTTACGCCGCATATTGTAAAAGCTGACGTCAAATATCAAGTCCATTTTTATAAATACACTTGCGCATCCTTGATCTAGTCCTCCACTCATAAAATTTAGTCGTAACTTGTCATTTGATATCATATTTTTTATGGTTCCTCATAGCTCTTCCAAGGTCACAAAAGTTAGGGTGACGCATGAAAGAGCTATAGGAGACATAAGAAATAAGTTAACAAATTTGGATTTCGTTTCAAGTAGTTCAATTTCATTCATATTCATAGTGATTACAATCAGATTAGAAGCAAAACAAACACATAACAGAAACACAAAACCGACTCCATACTAAAATTATTAGCCTCTATTCTAATTTAGAATATTTCCATTGAATCCTCCTCACTAGACTCTTCACTTGAATCTTCAGTTGGAGAATCATTTTTATTCTTTTTCTCATGCAGAGCGTTTATCTTCTGTTCGAGTCTCTTGAGTTTTTCAACAACAAATCTTTCAAAATTGGTTTCAGGGATGAAGCTGGTGCGGTCTTCATTTGGTGCAGGTGTGCTTCCAGAACTTTGAACCATATTCTCTTCATCCTTGAAGCACCATCCCTTTGTGGTCTTCACAAGGCCAATGGAAGTCAAGGTGTTTCGATTTATCACATTTGAGTAGTTACAAGAGCATTTCTTTTCACCACTAACATCCACACCTTGAAGGGTCAGGATTTTGTTGATAAACACATCATATGGTAGATGCCGTGCATGTTTGGTTCCTGCATCAATCATATGATCTTTTATTACTTCCACCCAATTGGTAGGAACATCATTCTTGATGGCATACAACAGAAAAACATCTTCAGTTGTCATTCTGTGTTGTACTTGTATAGGTCTAGCAGGTAAAATCACCCAAGCAAGAATGTGTGTTGTTATCTTTTCTTCTTTATTCAGTCCCTCATGCACATATATTCTTTCAATTGTGTATCTCCCACGAAACCTTAACTAGTTACTGTACACGTCCTTTTTCTTCAGCCATCTGTTTGTTTCTGAGTACCGTAAGTGAGATAATAACCCTTTCGGCTTTTAATCCAGCAAGTTGAAACCAGACATCATTGTCAATGTGAACATTTACTCCTTTTACTCGAGAATGAAGGACACCATCTGTGTTTCTCATATTGTTGTAGAAGACCCTTACTAAGTCAGGGTACCAATCACCCTTCATCTAGACAACTATAGAGAGACCTTGAGTTTCAATCCATTCCTGGAAGTGAAATCCCTCCTTTTCAAATAAGTCGAGGTTCAGATATTTGTGAGGAACAATATGTTTAAACTTTGTCCACCTCAAAAACTCTAGACGAGTCTCCTCATCACTGATCCACCCGGAGAGATCAACATTTCTTACAGCCACAACAGCCTTTCCTCTGTTTGTTGAAGGATGTGATGAAGAAGCCATTTGAATTTGGATACCAGATAATTTTCCTCAATATTGGGGTTTACCAATATAGAAACAACTCAATATACATAAGATTTTCAAATTTAGTGTATATAAGGGTGCGCAACGTCACACGTTCAACGTCAAATAAAATAATAGCCAACATAAACAATAACCGATGGCATTGTTGTAAATAAATTCAGTGAAAAAGTAAAAAATCTCTGGTGCTTCTGACGAAAAAAACATCGAAGATCTACAAAGGTTGGACGTTAAAGTGAGAGTTTAAAAGGAAAAAGAAAAAGTAATAAAAAATGGAGCGAACTTTGGCTTTTGGATGAAGATTACGTCAATACCATCCAAATTTGACGTAACATTCTTGTCACACAATTAATCTTCCCAACCACTCCAATGCCCTTCACGTTGATAAATAAGTAGACCCATTGAAAACCTATCCCACATAACTTCGGTAATCAAATTCATGTTAACTTTTTTCTTGTGTTTTCCTTCTTTTCCTTTACTAAACGAAGACATTTCTTTGTTAACCATGAAGGCATGGGGGGAAAACACAGGAAAAAGTTAACACTTATGAATTTCAAGTGAGCAGATTGCAATTTGAGGAACATAAATGCTTCGAAATCTAAGGAAAAGAAAACACAAAGGATTTAAAAACCATGAATCCTAATATGTTCAACAGAGAAAAAGGATGGCAGGGATTACACGAAATTTAAGCTATATTTATAGATGAAATGACGACGTTCAAACATCATTCAGTGGAAAGTAATACATCTCTTTGATTCAATTAAGAACTAATTGACGTCCAGCCCCCAACAAAAGACGTGAAAAATATCGTTGGAAACATTGTCCCACTACTCCACAGAGTCGGACGTGCTATTGAATGATTAAAAATTAAAGAAAAAATATTAAAAATTAAATGATCCGTTGACGAAAATTAAATCATTATAAAAGCAATACATCGTGTAATTATGATTAGAAACTGCCACATTGTATGAACGTCGAAGCCTCGCCACATTCGACGTTCAAACATTATTCACTGAAAAAGTAAAAAATCTCTTTGGATTCTGATATTATCTCCTTGTTGACTAAACAAAGACATTTCTCTGATAAATATTGATATAGGATGTCATTGATCACAAATATTTCACACAATCTCCAGACTTTTGCATCTATTGCAGTCAACACTCGACGTCAATCGTATAAATTTAATTTGTATTGCAATTGTTTCCACCATAAGAACTAATTGACGTCCAACACCCAACAAAAGACGTTAAAAATATCGTTGGAAAATGCACATCATTAATGTCCCACTACTCCACGAGTCGGACGTGCCATTGAATGATTAAAAATTAAAAAGAAAAAAATACTAAAAATTAGATGATCCGCGGAGCAAAACTAAATCATTTTAAAAGCAGGACACATGATTAATTTCCTGAACGTCGAAGCCCCTCACAATTCGACGTTCAAACATCATTCACTGAAAAATTAAAAAAAAAAACTACATTCTTAAGAACTCCTTGGTGACTAAACGTAGACATTTCTATGATGAATAATGATATAGGACGTCCTCGAGCACAAATATTTGACATTAACTTTCTGAACGTCGAAGCCTCGCCGAATTCGACGTTCAAAAATCATTCACTGAAAAAGTAAAAAATCTCTTTGGATTCTTAAGAACTCCTTGCTGACTAAACGTAGACATTTCTATGATGAATAATGATATAGGACGTCCTCGAGCACAAATATTTGACATTAACTTTCTGAGCGTCGAAGCCCCGCTGAATTTGACATTCAAACATCATTCACTAAAAAAGTAAAAAATCTCTTTGGATTCTTATGAACTCCTTGCTGACTAAACGTAGACATGTCATTGAGCAGTCTTTCGCATCGAATGCACTCAACATTCAATGTCAACTTTATAAATTTCATTTGTCTTGGAGTTGTTTCCACCATAAGAAATCAAATAGCTCTCAAATCTAATGGTAGAAGACAACTCCAAGACAATTTAAAAAACGATTCATACATAGTTGAATGTTGAAGTTGAACATCTTCTTTATATAATTATTTTAGATCATAAAATTGTTTCAGCATTAAACATATTGTGAACCACATTTCTTTTTCCCAAGCACATTCCTTTCAGTAAGATAACTTAATCATTTATGTACTGTAAAATGCATTTTGTTCACTTGAATATCAAAGGCCACCTTCATATGAACTGAGACATGAATGAGGCACTTTGACATTCAACCGAGCAAATTGCAATTTAAAGAACAGACATGTTTCGAAATCTAAGGAAAGGAAAATGCAAAGGAGATAAAAAACATGAATCCTAATATGTTCAATACGAAAACAGGAAGCAAGGGATTGCGTGATGGATGCAATATTTATAGATGAATCGATGACGTACATCGTGTAATTATGCTTACTGACTGTCTTGTCTGATCGTCGAAGCCCCTCCGAATTCGACGTTCAAACATCATTCAGAAAAAAAACAACTAATTTGAGTTTGATTCATATAAGAACAAATTGACGTCCCGCCCCCCCAGAAATTGTCTACTTTTGAATCACCCGCGAAGAAGGTGAGATTTGGAGGGCCTGAAGTTAAAAAATTTGATGTGCCCCTCTATATTCATATAATTCCACTCTCAATTTTTCTAAGTTAATATAATCGATTCTAAGTAATAAAGAATCGATTCAAAGCGTTATAAATCAAGAAATGCAAATAATGTTATTCATAGTATTTTCCTAATAATGTTATTGATAGTATTTTTTTATATCATAATCATTTATACTAATAACTAATTATAATTATTAAATTATTCAAAATAATATATCTCAATGTGGCCAATAAAAGTTGTTCTGAGAGTTCGTTTGATCTTTGATCGTCGTCGACTTTTTAAATTCGAGTTTTTTTAAAAATGCTTATGTGGTAGTCGTGATCACTCCGTTTCAAATGTACAGACCAATAAAATAGTGACATAGTATATTGTCAAAAAAGTTGTTAACATATAGTTGGTTCCTAAAAAGATTTTTGTTGTTCCTAGAATTCTGACAAATCTCTTTCATGACCTTGCTCGTCCGTCTTGACTTTTTTAAATTTTACTTATGGTTCATAAAACAAAGATGGAAACACCACAATATAGGTATAAATGTTTAAGGCACCTAATTAAAAAAACCTAAAAGAAATATTTGCCACAAAGATGTTAATCTTTGATAAGAATCAGAGAACCAAGAACCAAAAGAATCCTCTCTCAACGTTGCCAAGTCCCTAAGAAACCCTAAATGTTTAAGGCACCTTTAGTCTTAATCTCCGAACATTCATTTTGGGTCAACCAGTCTCCACCGTCAAACTTAATCTGCCTTAATCTTTGACCCAACCCATTCTGCTTAAATTTTGGTCTAGATATGTCTGAATATTCCCCATACACGCTGTCTCTTCTCAATATTTGACCTGGTATGATGCATCTCTGTTGTTAACTTGTCTAAATATTTTTGGATAATTGTACTTTGACAACATTTTTTTCTAATTGATCTATCTTCATTTTTGTCCAAAATATTCTATCTTAACACCTTTAGTTTATCAGTCAACTTATTTTTTTCTCAAATTTAAGGTATTATAATTTAAAAATCAATCAAAGTCTTTTAGTATAATCATACTTATATTTAGCCTAAAACATTCATTTCAAATTACTTTAAATAATATAATAATATTTATTACGATTTTAATTATTGTGATCTATAACTAAATTCAATTCTCATAAAATATTATTATTATTATTTTCCATATAAAATTAAATTAATATTTTAAACAAATAAAATTTTATTCTCTTTAAATTTCACCGACGAAAGCACAGAAAAAGAAGAAAACCTCGAATATCGGTAACGTTGCACTTCTAATGGGAGGTTATCTTAAAATGTAAATATTATATTGAAATATAATGGTAATGGGAGGTTATGAGCGGTTTTATAAAGGAAAAAAGAAAAATAGGATGGCGGGACGAAGAAGAAGAAAACGTCGAATATCCCTAAACTTGGACGTCTTTTTCTAACTCTTTGTCTTCTGGCTGACAATTAGTACGTCGATGCCCTCTATAATTCGACGTCTCCTTTGTATTTTTAAGTAGAGAAGTTATGAAGTTAAGAAGTCGAGATTGTGAAAGACATTCCTAGAATTCTATTCAGAAATGGCTTCTCCATCGTCATCATCAAGAGGAAAAGATAAGGTTGCCCGGGTTACAAGAAACACAAGCCCATCTGGATGGATAAGGGATCGAGACACGCAAGCAAAGTTTTTATACTAGTCACATATCAAAGGGTTCCTTTTTCAAGAATGGATTGCATATCAAGGGCTTACTGATTTTGTGTAGATGAAAGGACATTGCTATTCATATTTGGTTGAGGGTTTCTACACAAACCTGAGGGTTGTAAATGGGGTCATTCACTCAAGGGTCAAAGGTGTTAACATTATTATTGACGATAAAGTTTGGTTAGATATTGCTGGACTGAAAGCTGAAGGTTTGGATTCTCATATTCGTGATTCTGAGTCAAACAAATGGCTAACAAAGAGAGCTATATATATAAACTGCTTGAGATATCCAGGAAGGTATAGGGTGGATAAGCAGTACCTACATGATGGCTTAAACAAGGAGGAGAAAATGATTGCTTATGTCCTGACTTGGTTACTGCTGCTTGGAAGATTGAACGAGGACAGAATGTCAACAAAAGATGTATTTCTGTTGAATGCTATCAAGACTAGAATCCCAACCAACTGGGTTGCGGTACTAAAAGACCGTATGATCGCTGCAGGTCATATATATGCACACAAATTGCCATATGGAGTATTTATCAGCCAGGTGCTGATACTCCAAGGAGTAGATGTATCTCAAGAAGTCAGACTTGTGTGCAACAAGTCATAAGAAATTGGTATACTAAGTCTGTATTCTATTGGGTTGGAAAGGACTGTGAATGGATGGTTCTTTAGAGATGAGCTAACTGTTGGAAGTACACCTACTCCTGCTGCAGATCATATTGCCTTCATTCCACAAACTGATTTTGAGAAATATGTTGTTGATCAATTTAGGAAGAAGTCTGAAAGGGATGAGAGAGTTCAAGATACTCTTTTCAGATGGGAGAAGAAGGGAAACAAGAATGGCATTGGCTTTGAAACTGAAGATTCTGATGATGAGTCAACTGATGAAGATTGAATGAAATCTTCTTCGTAAGAATAGGGACTACTTTTCTATGTGGATTTTTTTTTATATTTTGTAATCATGGCATTAAGTCACCTCTGGTTTTATGTACTGCTTCAGTTTTATTTTGAAATGAAATGAAGATTTATTTTAGTAAACGATATGTAAATTGTGAATGTTGATTGCATTGTTATGTGCACTAACTCTCAATCTAGTTGAGAAGAGAAGATTATGATGTTCTGATATTGATAAAAAACTGATCACTGGTTTAAAAGTGCAAATTTCAATACACTGCTAACTTGAATCGATTAAGGAAGAAAGAAGTAAAATGAAAAAAATTCATGTATGATTTTAATGAAAAAAGAATCATAAGAGCGCCACATTTTGCTATTGTCGGAAGAAAAAACGTCGAAGCCCCATCGAACACGACGTTCTATTAAGCACACAATTATTGCTCCCAAGTACTTCAATTCCCTTCACGTCCCAGCCCAGCAGCCTACGACGTTCTATGGGAGGAGGGCAAAAAAGAAAAAAGATTCGAAAGTATGGTACTTTTTGGCGGAAGAACAAAATGTCGAATACCAACAGAACTTGACGTTGCATTAATGCTCTCGTGTTTAAAAGAAAAAACTAAAAAGAAATAAAAAGGTAGAAACTTTTGGCTTCCAATACTATGTCTAAGCCCCTTCAAATTCGACGTAACTTTTGCAATTTATAATAAGAAAAAATTAATAAAAAAGGTGCACTGTTTTAAGAGAAAACGTTGAATGGTTTGGGACTTCGACGTTGTTTTTAAACATAACGTCCAATTTTTGTTGTATGCGACGTGAAAGTTTTTTATTGAATGTAAAAACAAAACACAGTCTCACTGTTTGTTCGCGGTTCCATTTCTGCTTGAACTTTCTTCTTGGTGGACGACTGCGATAAAGAAAGAATGTTATTTTTAAGTCGTTTCTATCTTTGTAATGTCATTTGGTTCTCATTTCTAAGTTTGACCGATATTTTTTCGTTTATCTTTAGGTTGTTTTTCGTACAGGGTCAGCGAACTTCATCATCTTCTCCAGTGACACCATTTGAAGTATGTTTTTTTTTTCTTAAAATACTCTTACGTATGATGTATGTGCTCATGTTTGTGCTGTGTTTGTCGATTCTGGATGTATGATATCTATATGTATAACGATACTATGATAGTTTTTTTTTTCCTTCAACGTTTGATATTTGTGTTCATTCGTTGTCAGCGAACTTCATCATCTTCTCCAGTGACACCATTTCAAGTTTGGTTTTTTTTTTCCTTCAATATCTCTTACGTATGATATATGTGTTCGTGTTTGTCGATTCTGGACGTATGATATATGTATAACGATAGATATTTGTGTTCGTGTACGTATACTATGATAGTTTATTTTTTTCCTTCAACGTATGATAGGTATTTATTTTTGTTTCTCTATGTAAGTTAGTTTTTTTTCCGTGGATTCTTTTCGTTTAGTGTAGTAGTATGGATCGAAGCTGGATTCATCAGTGTCGTATTAGTGAAGAGTATGAGTGAGGGGTTTCTGAGTTCATACAATATCTTAAAGAACACGCAAAACCAGTAAATAGGGCATATTTTTGCCCTTGTGTTTGTTGTCTCAATCAAGTATATGAAGACTTGGACAACATCCGTGATCATCTGTTCATCTATGGAATAATGAGAAGTTATACAGTTTGGACTTGGCATGGGGAAGTATTATATAAGCCAACAACTTTAAGAGGTTCGGATTACGTCGACGAAGGGATGAGTGATCATTTAGACGAAATGGTATGTGAAGTTGGCGAAGAAAATTTTGGAAGAGCTCATTTATACGATAGTCTTAAGAACAATTCAGAGCAAGAGTTGTATCCAGGATGCATCAATTTTACAAGGATATCGGCTACTTTGAAATTGTTTTGTTTGAAAGCAAGAAACGGATGGACTGATAAAAGTTTCACGGAATTGTTGGAGTTGCTGAAGGAGATGCTACCAGAAAATAACACGTTACCTATCCGTAATTACGACACGAAGAAAATTCTATGTCCAATGGGTTTGGAATACCAAAAGATACATGCATGTCCCAATGACTGTGTATTGTATAGAGATCAATATGCTTCAATGAAGGTGTGTCCGACGTATGGTTCGTCACGATTTAAGAAGAAACTTGATGGAAATAACGATGAACACAATGAAGGTCTACCAGCTAAGGTCATGTGGTATTTACCTATAGTACCTAGGTTGAAACGATTGTTTTCTGTTAAAGAAGATGCGTAGAATCTTATGTGGCACGTTGATGGAAGAAAATGTGATAATCTTCTTCGACACCCAGCTGATTCCCCACAATGGAAGAACACGTTAATGATTTTCATTTTTTCATGGGTGTAAAGGATAGCCGCACAGCAGAGGCAGAAGCTTAATGATACACCACACGTACTGTCACGTGGTGGTTATGCGTTATTAGAGAAAAAGTGAGAAAACATCGCGCTGATGAGTTAGGTCTTGAGTCACCTGATCTAGCACCTCCACCAGCCAGACATGAATTGTGGAAGGCTGCACGGACAAAGTCCAATGGCCAGTTTACATCCCAGTCTGCTCAAGAGATATCCCAGAGAATTGTAAGTGGAAACTTTTAACTGATTACCATAGTTCATAAAAAAATTATGTAACAAACTTTTTAATGTGTCTAGCTTCATTATGATATGTAGGATGACTTGGTTGACCAACAGAGTCAAGGCACATTTGTGGCACAAGGTAGGGAGGACCTCCTAGTAGCAGCCACAGGTCGGCTAGACCGTCCAGGTCGTGTGCGTGTTGTTGAAGGAGCTATTGGATTGAGAGACTACTTTGGCCCTAAACCAAGAAGCATAGAAGCCGTGACTCAGGAAATGGTTAGTAGTATCAAGCAACAGGTGCAAGTTGAATTAGAGGAAAGCATGGGTGAATGCTTCAGAATGCTCGAAGAAAAACTTGCGATGATCACCCAACAACAGCAACAACAACAATAAGAGTAACAACAACAGTCACAGCAAGAGGACGCCCCTATAGATGATCCTACTACACCTCGTGTGAGCACCAAAGGCTCATGCTCTACTGCATATCGTACTGATTACAATATTCAGTATGAGTTTTTGGTTGATGAGGATCCTCCGCGTGTAGTGGTTGTGGGACGATAGATTGCAGGAGGCTAGACCATTCATGGTGCTCCTTTATTGCCCACTCACGTGCGGGTAATGATTGATGATCCAAGAGACCCCCAGGCTCGAGTGCTAGTGCCTACATCTGAAATCCAATTCGTGGAGAGGCCTTAGGCACATTTATAGCTTGGCCTAAGGCTATGATAATGCCATATTTTGGCCCACTAGCGGTATTATATTCTTCTTTTTATTATCTTAAATCTTCAAGTTATAATTAAACAATTCCTAACTTTTGTAAATGTGAGTTGTAGGTCTATAGTCCTGAGAAACAACCAATTGCTCAACCTATGAATGAGGCTCATGAGGAAGCAGAAGACCATGATGCTATATCCATATTGACCTCCAGACTAAATAAGTTGAGAAAAGGACCGGTAGAGATGTTGTGGGAGTTAAGAACATTTGGCCTCGAGTGCCATGTTCCATTGTATATTAATTTCGATGATGCATATGAGATCATTGGTGGAGAAAAAATGCTCAACATTTCATGCATACAACTATGGTGCATGTAAGTTTTTTATTTGTTATTTTCCAATTTGTATATTATTATTATTACTTTTTAATAAATATACTTAACTTTATTCTTACAGGTGCATGGACACCATCGTAGTTGAATCAGGTCGGGCGTCAGTTTATGGCTTTCTTGAACCTCAGACCATTCAACCATCTGAAAACACATTAGATTTCAGAAAATCATATATTCAAACATGGATGACTGATTCTAACATAGAGATATATATCGCGGCATACATTGATGCGTATGTGTTTCCCAATATTGTCAACTTTTATCAAATTTTAATCAATAAACTAACTCACTAGTTGTTGGTACATGATAGGGGCCATTGGCAACTCATGGTGATCATTCCAAAAAAAACCACAAGTTGTATGGTTTTGTTCTCTTCATAGGAAGATTAAAGCGGAGTTGAAGTCCTTGATACAAACGTAAGTATTACATTCATTCTTATCAATTCATTATGATATTAATATATTAACATATGTTTCTAATGTTTCAAATGTTTCAAATTTTTTTAGAGTTGTTACTAGTACCATAGGACAACAACTTGCAGTTATATATCCTAAGGTTGGAATTCGTTGATCTTTAACCTTTAATTTTCGTAGTCAAATTTAAACCATTACATTTGACTAAGTTCTTTCACATGTTTAGTGTAATAATCAGAATGATTCCTGGGCATGTGGCTACTACATCATGTCATGGATGAAGGCAATCATCCGAGCAGAAATCAGAGGGGAATGGACTGAGGTAAAAATTTACATTTGAAAATCTTACAAATATCAATAAACTTTTGACATTAAAATGAATATAATAGTAAAGTTTCCCTGATTATGCAGCGGTTCAACACTACCTCTCCATTGTCCACTTCAGTAATAAAGACGATAAGAGAGGATTGGGCATGATATTTGAATAAACATTTTAAATAGCTATAGCTTTAGGTTTTTTCTTTCATGATAGTAGCATTTGCTTACTTGTGCAGCTTTTAAATTATTAATAGATTATTGTGAATAGATGAATGAAAAACTGGGTTCTTTTAAGTTTTGATGATAGCATTAGCGTCTTTTAGTTTTACTATTTAATTGGAATTGATGAATTGATGATAGCATGGTTTAAATTAATTAATTCTGTGAATATATATGAATTGGAAAACTGGTTTATGTATTTCAGGTTTGGTCGAATGAGCTAAACCGAATCAAATCTAAAAAAAAAACACTGAAGGTAATGTCGAAGTATACACCATTCGACGTTCAAACATCAACAGTAACGTCCAATATCGACAAGTTCGACGTTAACGTTACGTCCATCCCCTTATACTTGACGTCAAATATTCCTTTAAATATAAATATTTATTCAAATATTACTCAAAAATTCACGTCTGCTTTGAACTTCGACGTGAACATTACGTCCGTTATCTTCCGTAACGACGTTAACTTTACGTCACTTCCCTCGTACATAAGACGACAAATCTTACTATAAATATAAATATTTATTCAAATATTGAACGTCATTCATTCTCTTTACTAACTGGCGTAACCTCACGTCATTGCACAAAAGCGACGTTAGGTTTACGTCAATTCTCGACGACTCGACATCAAATTGTCCTATTAACGTCACCTCATGATATTTGACGTAAAATTTACGTCACCCGCTATGACGTCAGTCGCGAATTCATCATTAAAAGCAAAAATAACCGACGTAATATGTTGTTTTTGTACTAGTGTGTCTTTGCATTTGAAACCAATGATCTCGTTTTCTTTAAGGATTAATTAATTGAGTTATCACACGACTGTCTAGTGCCGAGAATCCTTTGGGATACGATACTTTGTCTTACCATTTTATATTACTTGTGCGATTCGGTACACTTGCCGATTCATCCAACAAGTTTTTGGCGCCGTTGTTGGGGACTCACGGTTTAAACTATTCTATTTGTGTGATTCTCAATTAACTTTGACTTTATTTTTTTATTTTTTATTTTTTTTATTTTTTTTAATTTTTTTAATTTTTGTCGTATTTTAATTTTTGTATTAGTGTCGTTTGTTTCTGTTTTTGTGCTAACAAAGTTTTCCAGGGTTTTATGTCTAGTTTATGCAGGATACAGTTAGGACCAAGAGCAACAAGAGTTCCGAACCTCTTCTTGCAGGACTTGAGACTAATTGAAGGCCGAGAAGACAAAGATTATCTAGAGAACCTTCTTTAGAGAGAATTTCACAGCCCTTACAATTTGATTAGGAAAGCATGGACAGCAATGAAGGTAGGCGTACTTTGGCAGATTATGCAACAGTTGTTAGCCCTCACCACTTTAAAAGCATTTCAAGGCCGAGGGTCAATGCCGCAAGTATGGAGATGAAGCCTGCATTGATCCATCTAGTGAAGAGCAACCAATTTAATGGACTGTCAAATGAAAGTCCATATGAGCATCTGACAACCTTTAATGAGATCTGTAATACTGTGAAGCTGAATGGAGTCCCAGATGATGCTATTAAATTAATCTTGTTTCCTTTTTCACTGGGAGGCAATGCTAAACTGTGGTTGAACTCTTTTCCTGAAAATAGCTTGACTGAGTGGGAAGATGTGGTTGCAAAGTTCCTAAAAAAATACTTCCCACAGTCAAAGATCAACAAAGGGAAGCAGGAAATCTCTTCTTTCAGGCAAGGCATGGAGGAAACCTTGGGGCAAGCATGGGATAGTTACAAGAGCTTGCTGAGAAAGACCCCTACTCATGGTTTTGATGAAGCAACGGTAGTCATTCTTTTCCTTGAAGGTCTTGGTTCACAAACCAAATTGATGCTCGATGCCTCAACTAGAGGCAATATTAAATGCAAGACTCCAAAGGAAGCCTATGAATTGATTGACAACATGGCTACCAATGACAATGAGATGCACAGTGAAAGAGGAACTCCAGCACAATCTAAGGGAGTTCTACAATTACAATCTTATGATGCCTTGCTTGCTCAAAATAAGATTATAACTCAACAACTAGAAGTCTTGACAAAGAAGCTTTCTCAACCACCAAAGGAGTGCCAGAATGTCTTACAAGTTCAACAACAACTTTGTGAACTATGTGGTGGTGATCATATTAATGGTCAATGTCTTGTGCCTGAGAATCTCAATGAAGAAGTTAATTACATAGGCAACCAGTTTCGTTCCAACAATTACACTCAAGGGTGGAAATCTCATCCTAGCATGGGACAAAGTCAGTTTGGGCAAACAGATGGACAATTCAATAGACCACACAACAACAACAACAACAACAGTGGAAACAACCCTCTCTAGCTGACAGAACTACAAAGCTTGAGGAGACTCTCCAACAATTCATGCAGGCAACTCTTTCCACCTAGAAAAGCACTGAAGCTGCTATAAGGAATCTAGAGATGTAGGTTGGTCAAATAGCCAAGAAGTTGGAAGAGATACCTATCAACAGTTTTGAGGCTAATATTGAAGTTAACCCCAAAGAAGAATGCAAGGTTATTGTGAGCATAGAAAATGAGAGGGAGAAAGAGAAAGAAAAAGAGAGAAAAGAAGAAGTTTAGTTAAGAGAGAGAAGAAAAAGAAAATTTTGTGAGAGAAGAAAGAAAAGAAAAAGAAGAGAGTGAGAGAAGAAAAGAAAAAAATGAGAAAAATCTTCATCACCCTGAAGAGTGTTCTAGAAAAGAAAAAGAGTTGCACTTTGGGTGCTTTGAAGAAATTTTCAGAAAGTTAGGAATAAAAATTCCCATGACTGAGGCATTGCAATAGATTCCTGAATATGCTAAGTTTTTGAAGAAACTCCTCAAAAGAAAGGAATATTTAGAGGAGGAAAGAATTGAGGTATACGGAGAGTGCAGTGTGATATTGCATAAGGCACCTCCTCCTAAAGTTAAAGATCCAGGAAGTTTCACCATTCCTTGCATTGTTAAGGGCCATAAAATAGGGAAAGCCCTAACAGACTTAGGGCCTAGTATCAATTTGATGCCCTTATCTGTTCTTAAAAAGATTGGTGGTCTTGAAGTCAAGCCTGCAAGGTTAACTCTGTTTATGGCGGATGGATCCACCAAAAAGCCCTATGGTGTGGTGGAAGATGTGATGGTACAAACAGACAATCTCATATTCTTGGTGGACTTTGTAGTGATGGAGATGGAGGAAGACTTGGAGATCCCTATTATTCTTGGAAGGCCATTCATGAAGATGGCCAAGGTGATCATTAATGTTGATGATGGAACTATTGCACTCAAAGACCAAGAGGATGAGGTGATTTTCAATGTCTTCAATGTTGAGCAACAAATCCAAGTGAAGAAGACTAGTCTCAAAGGTGCATGTGGAGATGCCCCAGAGATTAGTACTAAAGTTGCCAAGCCAGGTAAGAAAGGTAAAAAGTGTTTTTTGTCACAAGTAAAAGAAGAAGAAAAAGATAGCAAAGGAAAAAGTGTTCATCAAGACTCCCTAGAGAAATATGAAGAATTTTGACCAGGCATTCCAGTGAGATTCAACAAAAAGTTGTGGGTTGATAAAGAACTCAGAACTGATGGACTAATAGAGATTGAATCTCCAATTTCCAGGAGAATCAAAAAGGTGAACAGGAAGTTACTGAAGAATTGTTGGTGTAGAGAAAGACAACATGACACCAAAATAAAAGATCTGACATGAGCTTATTGGGTCAAGCTAGTGACGTTAAAGAAGCGGTTCCTAGGAGCAACCTAGTGTTTTACAAACTTTTCTTTTGTTTAATTATTTTTATTTTGGATTTTTGTCATTTGAATTTTGTTTCTATTTATGTTGTGTTTTTGTGATTCCAGTGTGCGTAGTAACTGAATGTTTGAGGGGTGGAGAGAGATTAATTGTTGGTTTGAGTGTTGTTTTGTGAGCTAGGGAAAAGAAATTGGAAAAATTCTAAGTGGAATTTGTGAACCCAAGGCCAGGAGTGCCCAAAACAAGCCAAAAAGCTAAGGGATAATAGTGTCGCTCGCCGCTTGAGCGCCCCTTGAGGGGCGCACGGCCTGCGCGAGTGCAGAGTTGGATTTAAGTTTGGGGCTTGATAACAGTTGAAAAACTGTTATTTTCATGCTTAAATTTGATATTAAAAGCAACCTTTAACACTTAGAAACTAGCTTGAAATCTTGCTTTTGGTTATATTTTTAGAAATAAGAGAGCTGGACAGGTTTATGCTTGATTTCAGTGTTTTATGCAGGTTTTAAGGTGAATTTGGTGAAAGAAGCGAAGAAGGATAGGAATGGAATCAGAAAAGACATTAAAAAGTGAAAAAGGAGAAGCCGCAACCACCGCTCAGAGGTAGTTTACCGCTGAGCGGCACTCAGAAACCCACGTTGGCTCCGCTAAGGGGTGAAAAGGCCGCTGAGGGGAAGAAACGAACTTGCGCACTTACCGCTGAGCGGTACTATTTTGGGCTTGGGCTTAATTTTCTGTAATTTTACGAATAGTATATAAGCTTTAGGGTTTCCTAGGGTTTGTATCTTTGGCTGGGACGAAGCAAACACTCTCTTTTCCACCCCTTTGAAGGAAGATCTTGGATGCTCAGGCTACCTCTCTACCTTTCTAGGGTTTTATCTTTCATTCTTTCATCATTGTTTATCTAGATTCACCATGAATATGGTGAACTAAACCTTGTATTGTTGTTGGGGGATCAATGTAATCTTGTGAAACTCTCATATATGGAATTTGTGTTTAAAAATCTTATTTGAGATACATGCTTTCTTTCATTAATTGTTAGGGTTTTTCCTCTTTGCTCAAAGCATGCAGTGTTTAACTCATTCATTGTCATGATCATTGATTTTGTCGATATGGGAACGTACGGGGAAGTCTAGATCCGGGGAATTTCTCCCAATAGCATATTGGTTGCCTTTAAGCTCCTGCACTTCAGAACTAATTACTAGGAATGCTAGGAATTGTATGAACTCGTAATTAAGGATAGGCCTTCTTGACAAGGTAATTTAGAGAGTGGCATTAACATTGATGAAAAGATTGATGAATTCCTAAAGTATATGAGAGTGGATAAGATGAAATTGATAACCCCAACAACATACTCATCCATAAAATTCATCCCGTGTTTGTTTTACTCTTTTTGCCATTGATCACATTCATGCATATATGTTTAATTACTGTCTTTTGCATTAAAAACCTACAATCAATCGTTCACAAGTCTTAAATAATCAACGAATCAAATAACTAACTAGGCCGTGAGTCCTTTGGGAGAACGATACTTGGTCTTACCGAGTTTATTACTTGATACGATTCGGTCACACTTCCAAGGGTCAAACAAGTTTGTGGCGCCGTTTTCGGTGTTCATAAATTTGTCATCAGGGCTCAAGCGGGATTTCGGCCCACTTCCTTATTATTACACCCTAGGGTTCGCCCAAGCCTCCTCTCTCAGATTTTCTTCACTGTAGCCTCCCTAAATACTCTCCTCACTTTTCCCTCATTCATCCACCAAAAACCCTCTTTCTCACCTTTTTTGCACAATTCAATCATTCAAGTTTGGGATTTTGGTGTGTGTGGCTGTTTGAAGTGCAGATTTCTACCAATTGTTCGAGATTTTTCCACTAATTCCTTGTCTCCATTCAAGTAAGTCATGTTATTTAGTGTTCTAAGCTCTTTAAAGTTTGATTCTCGAAGAATGTTATGAAAAAGTTTGATTTTTTGATGATTGGCACTACTTATGCATGATTTACCATTGTTTGGACCGATTAAATTGTTCTAATTGTGGTTTGGATTGAGTTGAAATTGATTTGAGAAGAGAAAAACATAGCAAAGCCACGCTTGGCTGCACCGCGCGCCGCTCAAGCGCCCCTTGAGGCTGTTTTAGTGTTTTTAGTGTTTTCTGGTCCTGTGCAGGTGATGATCAGGGCTCTCTATTTTGCCCTCTTTCTGAATGAGAAGAATTTATTGATTTTTGGGACTAATGCTTGATTATTTCTATGTTTGTTTTGTGAATCTCTATGTGCAGGGATGGCTTTATCTTCAGGAAAAAGGATCAAGACCCTTGGTACCAAAGATAAGGGAACAAAGAGGAAGGAGAAGGAGCAGTTCTACTCAAACAAGTTCAGGACTCCTGCTCATGAGAGATACTTCCAAGCTGTGGAAGGAAGGAGATTGCTTATGGAAAGAAAGGTGGCCAACATACCATCCCTAGCTCCTAAATTTGAAAGGGAGCTGAATAACAGAGACTGGGGCCACCTGGCAACCTACCCCTCTCCTGCCAATGTTGACATCATCAAAGAGTTTTACACAAATGCAAAAGCATTGGGGGGAGAAGATGAGACGTGCTTTAGCTACGTAAGGGCTAAGAGGATTGCCTTTGACGCTGACACTATTAACTGCTTTCTTGGTATAGATTGGGAGAGGGAGCAGTGTCAGTTTGCCACATCCATGCTGGAAGGAGTGGATTATGAGGATGTAGAGTGAATCTTATGTGTGCCGGGAGGGCAGTTTAAGAGGAACAGGTATGGGGCACCCATTCACATCACTAGACCTCATCTGACGCCTCTTGCAAAGTATTGGATGACATTCTCTCATGCCAACATTCAGTCGTGCTCCCATGTTTCGGACATTACTGTCCAGAGGTCCATCTTCCTCTATTGTGTTCTCAGGGGCCTCAATATTAATGTTAGGCAGGTTATAGCTTATGAGATCCAGAGTTGTGCCCGTTGTGCAACCAGCAAGGCACCCTTGGGACATCCCTCCTTGATCACTCATCTTTGTGAGGTTGCTGGTATTGATGTTTCTAGGCCACCACTAGAGCGTCCAAGAAAGGAGTTGGACGCAACTTACTTTACTCACTATTGTGCAGTGGATGAGCCAGGCCAGCCAGCACCACCACTACAACAGCCCAGGACACACAAGAGAGCACCACCACCTGCCTAGGAGCCAGTACATGATGTCGCTCCTTTTCAGATGCCGGACATGTATTATTCTTTGCTTGATTCTAGACTGGCTGCCGTATAGAAGGGCGAGCAGGCGTTGCTGAGGACACTGACGTCTGCATTCCCTGAGAGACAGTTCATGTCTTAGGATGACTTTGCAGCATATATGGCATGGCCCCCTGACCCAGCACAGGAGGGTGGTAGAGCTGAAGCTTCAGCCATGGATGAGGATGCTGAGGATGAGGATGATGATGCTGAGGAGGATGAGGACTCTGATGATGAGTGATGAGTTGTACTGGGCAATACTGATGGATGCCACCTCTGTTATGGACCGGGATTTCTTTTATTTTTCTGTTTTTATTTCTTTAATTGTTAGACTTTATTTTGTTTCTATTTTTATTGTTTTTCCTTTTAATTATTTGTTTTGTTATTGTACTTTGCTTGGATAAATTACACTACTTTGGTTCAACTGCTGTGTTTTGTGATAAGTACTGCTTTGTGATGCTCTAGTGTGTTGATTGATGTTGAGATGATGCATGATTTGCTAATATACAGGTGATGACTCACAGTGTATGAAACAAGTGCTTGAGGTAAAATGTGATTGAGATACTGAGCAGGGTGTTTTTCTGAATTCTAAGACTTGAGAGTTTACATGTGTGAGTTTTGGGCTTTAGAGTTTTTGTTAATAATTGCTATTGCTTTCGAAGCATTAATGATTTTGCCTAAATTTTCTGTGATTGAACTACTTGCTTGCAGGATCAAGGCCATCTTTCGTTATCCCTTATTTTTCTTAGCCTCCACATGATTTTTGTACACTGAAAAGAAAACAATTTGTTTTAACCTTTGAACCTTGAGACTTTTTCATGTTTTAAAAAACCTTTGTGAAAATCCCTACCTTGAGTTAAGTTGAGAACATTTGTGTGTTATTGATAAAGGTTCAAGTTTGGGGTTGCTGGAAAGATTGAAAAAAGGAAAAGAAAAAGCATTGAGCTAAGCAGTGAATACATGAAAAGAAAAGCAAAAGAAAAGAAAAGAAAAGCTCAATGCAAGGGAAAGCTGGGAAAAAGAAAGAGAGTTTGGGCTTGAATGATGATATCATAAATGTCTCTCTTAACTTAAGGATTTTGTTGACCAGAAAAACCAATTTCCTTCTTAGCCCAGCCAAGTTACAAGCCATGAAAAGCCCTTGTGATGACAACTTGCTTGTGAGTATGTTTGATTGTGGTTAAATGAAAGGTAAAGTTAATTTGTGTAACATTGTGATAGTAGAGTGAAAAGAACACCAACACCTCACTATACACTTGTGAGTTGAGTGATACACTTTTGAGTGCTTGAGTGAAACACTTTCCTTGGTAAGGAATAGTTCTTTGAATTTCTGATTGCATCTTTGCTTGGTTGATTGATCATTCTTAAGGACAGCATCTGCTGAAGTATATGAGCATCGTATTGATTTTGACTGAATTAAGGCATTTGTACATCTTGACTGACATCTGTATGTTAAGCTGATAAAAGTGATCTCTTGTCATGAAGGAAAAAGTTATGAAAAATGTTGAGCCTTTGTAGTGATTGTTCTGAAAAGCTGAGTTACAATCTGTTTTGCTTGAGGACAAGCAAAGTTATAAGTTTGAGATTGTGATAATGGTTGAAAATACCGTTATTTGTGATATAATTTTGATACTAAATGCACCCTTTTCTGCTTAGAAACTTGCGTGGAATCATGTTTTTCTGCTAAGTTGTGTGAATAAGAGAGTTGAGGTTGAATTTGATGGTTTTATGATTAATTCTCCTTGTTTTGGTTGAAAATAAGATAATATGGAAAGCAGGGATGAAGTGCTAAGGAGATGGAGCTCAGAAAGGCATGGAAAAGCACCAGAAGGGAGGGATGCTCGAAGCTTGGGCGCCCTTTTTGGAGGCTTGAGCGCAGAAGAGTGTCGATCACCGCCCGGGCGCCCTTTTTGGGGCGCTTGAGTGCCGAAGGCACGAAGCTTGGGCATCATCTGGAAGGCTTAAGCGTGGAAGACCACCGCTCACCGCCCCGACGCCCTTTTTGGGGCGCTTGAGCGCCGGGTGCATGAAGCTTGGGCGCCCTCATTGAGGCTTGAGCGTGGAAGACCACCGCTTACCGCCCGGGTGCCCTAAGTGGGGCGCTTGAGCACCAGCGACACAGGCTTGGGCTTTTTTCTGTTCTACCTTCGCTCTATTTAAAGGACCCAGGCGTCCTATGTTTGGTATCTCTGGCTAGAGCAGCACAACACCACACTCTTCCACTCTCTGAAGGCGAATTTGGAGGCGGAAGCATCCATCCTCTACTTTTAGGGTTTTGCTATCTCATGTTTTTCCATTATTCATCTAGTTTCATCATGTCTATGGTGAACTTGGTGAAATCTAACCCCAACAACATATTCATCTCATACTAAACAACATCTGTTCGCTGTACTATTCTGCTATTGATCAAACTTCATTCATATTTAACTTTCTGTCTTTGCATTTGAAACCAATGATCTCGTTTTCTTTAAGTCTTAATTAAACGAGTTATCACATGACTGTCTAGTGCCGAGAGTCCTTTGTGATACGATACTTGGTCTTACCATTTTATATTACTTGTGCGATTCGGTACACTTGTCGATTCATCCAACAGTCTTTAAGTGCAATAGTGCCATCATCAACATTGATGATCACCTTGGCCGTTTTTATGAATGGCGTTCCAAGAATTATATTGATCTCTAAATCTTCCTCCATCTCCATCACTACAAAGTCCACCAGGAATCTGAGATTGTCAGTTTGAACCATCACATCTTCAACCACACCATAGGGCTTTTTGGTGGATCCATCCGCCATAAACAGAGTCATCCTTGCAGGCTTGACTTCAAGACCACCAATCTTTTCAAGAACAGATAAGGGTATCAAATTGATAGTGGACCCTAAATCAATTAGGACTTTCCCTATTTTATAACTCCTAATAGTGCAAGGAATGATGAAACTTCCTGAATCTTTAACCTTAGGAGGAAGTGCCTTTTGCAAAATCACACTGCACTCTCCCTGTACTTCAATTGTCTCCTCCTCTAGATATTTCTTTCTTTTGAGAAGTTTCTTCAAAAACTTAGCATATTCAGGAATTTGCTGGAATGCTTCAGTCACAAGAATTATAATCCCCAATTTTCTGAAGATTTCTTCAAAGCACCCTAATTGCATCTCTTTTTCTTTTCTGGAACACTGCTTAGGGTGATGATGGACAAATTTATGAACACCAAAATGTGATGTCACAAACTTGTTTTACAATCGGCAAGTATGACCGAATCGTTTCAAGTAATAACTCGGTAAGACCAAGTATCGTTCTCCCAAAGGACTCACGGCCTAGTTTAGTTATGTGATTTGTTGATTAGCTAAGACTTAAGAACGAAATAATTGGATTTTACTATGCAAAAGACGAAAATAAACATGTATGCATGAATGTGATCAATGGCTAAAGCAAAATACAAACACTTTCAATGAAATATATGGATGAGTATGTTGTTGGGGTTATCAATTTCATCTTATCCACTCTCATATATTTTAGGAATTCAACATTCAATTCATCATTGTTAATGCCACTCTCTAAATTACCTTTCAAAGAAGGCTTCTCCCTAATTACGAGTTCATACGATTCCTAGCATTCCTAATAATTAGTTTATTTAGCGCAGGAGCTTAAGGCAACCAATATACTATTGGGAGAAATTCCCCGGATCTAGACTTCCCCGTACGTTCCCGTATCGACAAAACCAATAATCATGCATTGAATGAGTTAAACAAAGCAAGCTTTGAGCAAAGAGGAAAAACCCTAACTAATGATGAAAGAAAGCATAGGTCTTAGATTAAGATGTAAACACAAATTCCATATATGAGAGCTTCAAAAGATTACATTGATTCCCCAACAAACATACAAGGTTTAGTTCACCATATTCATGGTGAACCTAGATGAACAATAATGAAAGAATGAAGGATAAAACCCTAGAAAGGTGAAGAGGTAGCCTGAGCATCCAAGATCCTCCTTCAAAGGGGTGGTAGAGAGAGTGTTTGCTTCGTTCCAGCCAAAGATACAAACCCTAGGAAACCCTAAAGCTTATATATTATTCGTAAATTACAGAAAATTAGGCCCAAGCCCAAAAATAGTGCCGCTCAGCGGTAAACTACCGCTCAGCGGTAAGTGCGTGAGTTGGTTTCTTCCCCTCAGCGGCCATTTTGCCCCTCAGCGGTTCCAACGTGATCTCCTGAGTGTCGCTCAACGGTAAACTGCCACTGAGCGGCAGTTGCGGCTTCTCCTTTTGCACTTTTTGATGTCTTTTCTGATTCCATCTCTCTCCTTCTTCACTTCTTTCACCAAATTCACCTTAAAACCTGCACAAAAACACTGAAATCAAGCATAAACCTGTCCAGCTCTCTTATTTCTGAAAATATGAACAAAAGCATGATTTCGAGCTAGTTTCTAAGTGTTAAAGGTTGCTTTTAGTATCAATTTTAAGCATGAAAATAACAGTTTTTCAACTGTTATCAGGTGATGAAGATTTTTCTCAATTTTTTTTTCTCTCAACTTCTTTTTCTTTTCTTTCTTCTTTTACACTCTTTTCTTTTTCTTTTCTCTCAACCTCAATTTTTCTCTCTTCTTTTTCCTCTCTCTCTTTTAACTCAACTTTTTCTTTTCTCTCTATTTCTTTCCCTTTCTCCCTCATCTTTCACACTCACAATAGCCTTGCATTCATCCTTGGGTTTAACTTCAATATTAGCCCTGAAACTTTTGATAGGTATCTCTTCCAACTTCTTGGCTATTTGACCAACCTGCATCTCCATATTTGTAATAGTAGCTTCAGTGCTTTTCTGATTGGAGAGAGTTGCCTGCATAAACGGTTGGAGAGTCTCCTCAAGCTTTGTAGTTTTGTCAGCTGGAGAGGGTTGTTGTTGCCACTATTGTTATTGCTGTTGTGGTGGTCTATTGAATTGTCCACCAACTTGCCCAAATTGACCTTGTCCCATGCTTGGATGAGATTTCCACCCTTGATTGTAATTATTGGGACGAAACTGGTTGCCCATGTAGTTAACTTCTTCATTGAGATTCTCGGGCACTACACATTGACCATTAATATGATCACCATCACATAGTTCACAAAGTTGTTGTTCAACCTTTAAGACATTCTGGCACTCCTTTGGTGGCTTAGAAAGATTCTTTGTCAAGACCTCTAATTGTTGAGTTATAATCTTGTTTTGAGTAAGCAGGGCATCATAAGACTGTAACTATAGAACTCCCTTAGATTGTGATGGAGCTCCTCTTTAACTGTGCATCCCATTGTCATTGGTAGCCATGTTGTCAATCAATTCATAGGCTTCCTTTGAAGTCTTGCACTTGATATTGCCTTCAGTTGAGGCATCCAGCATTAATTTAGTTTGTGAGCCAAGACCTCCAAGGAAAAGAATGACTACCGTTGTTTCATCAAAACCATGTGTAGGTGTGTTTCTCAACAAACTCTTGTATTTATCTCATGCTTTCCCTGATGTCTCCTTCATGCCTTGCCTGAAAGAAGAGATTCTCTGCTTCCCTTTGTTGATCTTTAATTGTGGGAAGTATTTATTCAAGAATTTTGCAACCACATCTTCCCACTTAGTCAAGCTATTTTCAGGAAAAGAGTTCAACCACAGTTTAACATTGCCTCCCTGTGAAAAAGGAAACAAGCTCAGTCTAATAGCATCATCTGAAACTCCATTCAGCTTCACAATATTGCAGATCTCATTAAAAGTGGTCAGATGCTCATATGGACTTTCATGTGATAGTTCATTGAATTGGTTGCTCTTCACTAGATGGATCAACGCAGGCTTCATCTCCATACTTGCGGCATTGACCCTCAGCTTTGCAATGTTGTTAAAATGGTGAGGGCCAACAACTATTGCATAATTTGCCAAAGTATGCCTACCACCATTGTTGTCCATGCTTTCCTTATCAGATTGTAAGGCCTGTGAAATTCTCTCTATAGAAGGTTCTCTAGATAATCTCCTTCTTCTTTTTGGATTGAATGTAATCGATTCGAACTCGGATGTAATATGGTGATATTTATATATAACATTTATGTTTTTATTCAATATTGGTATTTTTGTTCTGCTCTTAGTGCTTGATTCTATCTCATAAATAGTTTCATGAATGTGGGTTTTAGAAGTGACTGGAAAGTATTTCTAAATTTTGATCTGAACAAGAATACTTGATATCTTGTGATGCTAGGGATAGATTTTAGTTTATCAATTGCTTATAACACTTGAATATAATGATGGACAGTTTGTTGGATATGTGAGGAATCAATATTCAAGGAACTGATCTTATGAATTTTATACACGAGGAATCGGTATAAATGACTTTTGTGTGTTGCATCAATACTGGTAATTTCAGTTGCTATATGTTTATATTCATTCAGATTGCAGATGAGTGAGATAGATGAATTCAATCCCAACTTCTCATATTAAACTTTCTAAACTTATCAGCTGTTACTAATTTACTTTTAGGCAACGTAGTATAAATTATCAAATTCCATTATGAATCAGATTGAATACCCTTGTATATATGTTGTTTGAGATAAATTTATCTATTTAATTGAAGTTGTTCCTCGTGCGATCGATACTCTTACTTCAAAATCATTATACTACAATTGATTATTGGTACGCTTGCCAAAAGATTCAACAGTACTTCCTCTTCATGCACAATGCAGGAGATAAGTTGTAAATTATCAAAATAACTGGCCAACAACTGTGATTGGTACTTAAATTACCATATGGTTCATTCCATCAGTGGCTAAACCAAGCCTCATATTTCTACATTCTTGGCCAAATTGGGGGAATTGTTGATCAATATTTGTCCATTGCTTTTAATCAGCTGGATGATGAAGCAGCCCATCAATTTTTCTCTCATCTACATGTCATCTAAGGTTTTTAGCATCTTTTGGATTCGCAAACAAACACTTAAGTCTGGGCACAATTGGAAGGTACCAAACTACTTTCAAAGCAGATCCATTTTTTTCTTTCTGACCATTATCTTCACTATTGTTTTTTGACTTGTATCGTGATAACCCACTTATGAGTGCATATTTATGCCCACATTTATGCTTTAAAATTCAAATTTTTGATGGGATAATTGTGCTTAAATGGTTGATTTTAAGTGAATTTGTGATGATTGGAATTGTTGGGTTTAGGAAATAAAGAGACGTAAAAAGTGAGTTTTAGCGCATAAGTTATTCTTGGATGTTCTAATGTTTATTTGTGCAGCTGAGAATATAAGTTTTATTGGTCCAAATGGCAATTCAAGGCCCAAAATCAGATTTTGTTTGGAAAATTTAGAAGGGGCTAAAGTGCAGATAGAAGAAATTTCAGGGCATTTGTGTAATTTTGGAAAGTCAAAAAAGCTAAAAGATAAAATTCAGTTGTTGAATTAATGTAATTTGGGAATATCAACAGAAAATATCTTCCAAATAATGTTATAATTATCTAAACCTTTTAGTTATTTGGAAGATATAAGATAAAAGATTTTGTCAACTGAATATTCAGAGTCCAAGCCCAATCAAGCCCTATATAAAGAAACCTAGGGGGGACTTCACTTCATTCATTCATTCACCACTTCTCTCTCTCTTATTTCATCTTGTATTCAACTCCATTCATGGAGAGCTAAGCATCTAGGGCTATTCTGCTGTAATTCCATTATGAAAGTCCATTTTGATTATTGATTTAAGTTGTTCTCTCTCTATGTCTTTCATCTCTCTATCAAATTAAAAGCAAAGATTTTTGCATCATAATGTGTTTGAATCAACATGTATATTGATTATATGAGTTCTAGGGTTTCTAGGTTTAATTGAGAATCTACTTTGATTTAATTTAGGAACTTTCATATGATTAAATGGTTTTTACTATCAATTGAGAATGTACTTTGATTGATTAGTAATAATTTCAACTATAATCAATTGAGAATTTACTTTGATTGATTAGCCTTTAATTTGGTTAGGAGATTTAAGAATAGACATGACTAAACACAATAGAATTTGATTGAGAATGTACTTTGGTTGAATTTATTGTGAATAATCTAGTAATGTTTTGCATTTGTTTGAGAATTTACTTTGGTTAAGTGCATGATCGCCCTCAAATTAATTAAGAATGTACTTTAATTAATTTGAAACTTAAATAATAATCAATTGAACAATTATCTGTGAATAACCGATGATGAATCTATCTTGGAAAAGTAGTGGAATTAGCCTATTTCATCATAACTGTTTTTAAGTTTCTTATTTATTCTTTAAACACTCTTCAACCATTACTTTTATTCATAAGCATTGCATAACATTCATAAGAGTCAGATATTCGAAAGCAATTTTGTGTTCGTTGGGAGACGACTCAGGGTTACGTTAACCCTATCTACTTTCTTAAATACTACTTGGGAATACTGAAGTTGCCTTGAAAAGTAGTATTAATTTGATAGCCTCAACGACAGCGTATCACCCACATTTTGGACACTTTTTCAAAAATTCAAACTTTTTCCTATATAAAATGCAGTCATTGGGACAAGCATGTATCCTTTTATACTTCATATCCATCGGACAAAGAATTTTCTTCGCATCATAATTACGAGTGGGTAGTGTATTTCCATTTGGCAGCATTTCACTCAACAATGTCAACAATTTTGTGAAACTCTTATCAGTCCATCCATTGGTCGCCTTCAAATTCATGAGCCTTAACACCGCTGACAACCATGTGAACTTAGTTGAACCGACATACAAAGATGTTTCTGCATTAGTCAACATCGTCTCATACACATGAGCTTTAGAAAAATTTTATGCGCCAACATCGCGGATCATGTCCTCTAATTTGTCTTCATCTGGTCGATCTTCTTCCATGTTGGAATCAATAACATTTTCAGTTTGGGAGATAGTCGGAAAGTGTATTTCTTCGTCGTGCCATATCCATGTTGTATAGCATCGTAGGAAACCTTCACAGATAAGATGTTCCCTAATTTATGTTGCGTTCAACTTTCTCTCATTCAAACAGTTCACACAAGGACATCTAAACTTCACTTCATCATCACTTGTATAAATTCTTCTACCCCTCTCTCGTACTCCGCACTAATGCATGGTAAAGTAATCCAATTTCGATCCACACGTAAATATTCTACAAAATTACAATCATACAATCATAAAATTATACAATATATTCAACATATAATCAATTCAATCATACAATCATACAATCATACAATTAATAAGCATTCAAATGATCAATTCAAACATTCAATGATACATAATTATTTATATTCAACATACAAAAAATTAAAAATTAATAAAAGAAAATTAATAAACACAATAATAGGAACCTAAGAGCGTGAAAAACCAGACAACAACCGAGAAGATGAGACAACCTGCATTCTAAAATAGAACAATTTTCAAAGCAAAAACACAATACCTACACAAAAATACAACAAAACGTAAGTTTCATCATCCAAAACAATACAAAATGCATCAAACCAATCCAAAAATGCAAAAAATAAAAATAAAAAAACTTTGGCGACCAAAGCCGAATTTGATCCGATACAAACGTTGACGATGAAAAATGAGGAAGGAAATCCTTCTACAGTGACGACGGCAGCGCAACAAAGGCGTAAGGAAGCAAGAAGAAGGCTCGCGGAGGCGTAAGGAAGAAGAAGAAGTTCCAGAGGTGACCGCTGGAGAAGAAGGAACTATTTACGTTTTCGCGAACTCTAGGCAGGGGATACTACCTCGAACAAATTAACAACCGAAGGAGTAGGGGATCTACTACCTCAGTTCTACAAAAACCCGATGTCTAATGTCCACAGTAAAAAGATCAAAATTAATTTTAAATGACATTTTTGAAATTTTCATCAACCATTTTACCTCGGTTAAGCGTGAAACCGAGGCAGAAGAGGTAAATTACCTCGGTTCTAAATCAACCGGTGCCATAATAAAAATCAAAATATATATTTTAATTATTTTACAGGGTCAGTAAATGTAAACCTTACAATTGACATAATCTATGGCCTCGATTCTGAGGACAACCGAGGCCAAAAACGCTGCATAGAGATTATGTCAGGCTGCAGAGAGGATTGTCAGTTGGAGCATGGGGTTTTTGGCCTCGGTTTTGAGAACAACCGAGCCTGAAACCCCTGCCCATATATTTTTGTCAGGTGAAAAGTATTATGTTGGCTGATAACGGTTGAATTTACCGTTATTTGATACTTAATTTTGATACTAAAAACACCCTGTTTGACTTAGAAACTATCTTGAAATCATAGTTTTGTGTGAATAAGAGAGTTGAAGGTGAATTTAATGGTTTTGTGTTAGATTCCCTTCTTTTCAACAGAAATTGAGATGATTTGGAAGAAGAGTTGAAGTAGTAAGGAGTTGGAACTCAAGAAGAACTAGAAAAGAATCAGAAAGGAGCCCTCAACGCCAAATTACACTGTCTCATGCTTGGTTGCCCTTCTTTTGGAGCCCTCAGCGCAAGATACCCCTGGCTCGCGCTTGGGTGCCCTTTTCAGGCGCGCTGAGCGCCACTTCCTCGAATCGCACCACGCCTGCTTGCCTTCTGAGCTGACCCTGAGCACTAGTTCTAACCCGCAGACCGCCTGGGCGCCCTAAATGGGGCGCTGAGCACCAGTCTCGTGGGCTTGGACCCGTTTTCTATTATTTTTATATTCTATTTAAGGACTTGGACGTCCTAGGGTACATATTTTTGGACGGAATAGGCACAGAAACACATTTTTTGCTCCCTCGAAGGCGGATTTGGATGCGGAAGCTCCTATCTTCAATTTCTAGGGTTTTATCTTTCGTTCTTTTTCCATTATTCATTTAGTTTCACCATGTCAATGGTTAACTAAACTCTATTTTTTGTTGGGGAATGATGTAACCTTTGTAAACTCTCATGTATTGAATTGATTCTTGATTATATATGCTTCTTTCATTAATTGTTAGGGTAATTCTACTTTGCATATTACTTGCTTTGTTTAACTCATTCATTAGCATGATTTATGATTTGCATGAGTACCGGAAGGTATCTTACAATTCATGTTCTGGATAATTATTCCTAGAAGCAGTATTGCTCAAGAATGGGGGTATGATTTCTGGTTGTCTTAAGCTTCTGATCTTAAGAATTAATTATTAGGAATGCTAGGAATCGTATGAACTAATAATTAAGGATAGGCCTTCTTCGTCGAGGAATCAGGTTTTAAGTATTTTAGATAGTGACATTGACATTCATGAAGAAGTAGAATTTGTATATACATCAGAGTAAACTAGGTGAAATCTAACCCCAACAACATATTCATCCCATAATATCAAATCCGTTCATCTTTGCACTTTTGTCCAATGGATCAAATTGCATGCATATTTACTTTCAGTATTTGCATTCTAAACCAAAAGAGTTTGTTTTCAAGTCTTATTTAATCAAGAAATCACATAATTGTTTAGGCCGTGAGTCTCTAGGGAAGCAATACTTGGTCTTACCATGTTTATTACTTGATATGATTCGATACACTTGTCGGAGTCTTAACAAGTTTTTGGCGCCGTTTCTAGGGACTCGTGGTTTAACTATTCTATTTGTGTGATTATTGATTAGCTTTGACTCTATTTTTTTGTTTTAATTTTGTTTTTGTTTTGTGCTAATAAGTGTGATTATTGATTAGCTTTGACAATGACAACAAATATCTGCATTATCTGACAGAACTTCAAAGCTTGAAGAAACCTTTCAACAATTTATGCAAGTAACTATCTCCAACCATAAGAGCACTAAAGCTGCTATAAGGAATTTGGAGATGCAGGTGGGCCAACTAGCCAAGAAGTTGGAGGATAAAGTTGAGAGGCAATTTGGGGCTAATACTGAGGTTAACCCTAAGGAAGAATGTAAAGCTATTGTGAGCATAAGTGATGAGAGAGTAGGGGAGAGAAAAGAAAGATTTGAGTTAGAAGAAGAAAAAGAAGAGAGAATGGTTGAGGTTGTGATAACGGTTGAAAAACCATTATTTTTATACTTAATTTTGATAATCAATCAACCCTTTTGGACTTAGAAACTTGCTTTAGCTCATGTTTTTGCTTTGTTTTGTGAATAAGAGAGTTGAAGGTGAATTTAATGGTTTTGTGCTAGATTCCTTTGATTTTGTAGGTTATTGGAATGATTTGAAAGAAGAGTTAAAGTACCGAATGGTTGGAATGCATAAAAGTTAACCAGAAAAGTTAACCAGAAAAGTTAACCAGTCAACCAGAAAAGTCAACCAGTCAACCAAAAAAGTCAACCAGTCAACCAGAATGCAAAAAAGTCAACCAGAGTGCAGAAAAAGTTGCGCTGAGCGGTAATCACCGCTGAGCTCTCGTTTTGAAGTGCCAAAATCACCGCTGAGGGCTAAAAATGCAGTTGAGATTCATTCTGAAGAGTCGCACTTACCGCTGAACGACAAAAGTGTTGCTGAGCGCCATTTTTATGGGCTTGGGCTTATTTTGTGTAATTTTTAGAAATTATAAAAGGGTTTAGTTGACTTAGGGTAGACATCTTTTGGCAGACAGAGGCGAAACTTCACCCCTTGGAGGAGGATTTTGGATGCTAAAGCTCCTTTCTCAACTTTCTAGGGTTCTATCTTTCATTCTTTCATTGTTTTTCATCTAGTTTCACCATGATTATGGTGAACTAAACCTTCATTGTTGTCGGGGAACAGTTGTAATCCTTTGAAACTCTCATGTTTTGAATTGATTCTTTATAATATATGCTTTCTTTCATTAATTGTTAGGGTTTTTCTTCTATACTCTATGCATGCTTTGTTTAACTCATTCAATTGCATGATCATTGATTTTATTTGTATGGACACATATAGATAAATCTAGACATGAAGAAATTCTCCCAAGAGCAATATTACCTAGACATAGGGATAGGAGGATTGGTTGCCTTTAAGCTTCTGTGCGAATGTAATGCATGAATAATTGCTAGGGAGACAAGACATTGTAAACTAATGATTAAGATTAGGCTTTCTTCACCGATACATCGGGTTTAAGGTAAATTAGAAAGTGGCATTAACATTAATGAAGAAATGTGAATTCTTGAATACATGAGAGTGGATAGGAGAACTCGGTAACCCTAACAACATAATCATCCATATATTTCAATCACGTTTTGCTTCTTTTTTCCAATTGATCAATACATGCATTCATATTTACTTTTTAGTATTTGCATTTAAATATCAAAGAATTGGTTTTTCAAGTCTTTTTTAATCAAGAAACCACACAATTGTTTAGGCCGTGAGTCCTTTGGGAAACGATACTTGGTCTTACCATTTTATTATTACTTGATACGATTTGGTACACTTGCCGAGGGTTAACAAGTTGAGAGAAAAAAAAAGAAAAGAAGAGGGGAGAGAAAAAATTTGAAAAATTTGAAAAGATTCTTCCTTACCCTCAGGAGTGTAGCAGAAAAGAAAAGGAGAAGCAATTAGGATGTTTTATAGAATTATTCAAGAAATTCGAGATTAAAATTCCTTTGGCTGAAGCATTGCAACAAGTTCCTGTGTATGCACAATTTCTGAAGAGATTCCTCAAAAAGAAGAAATATATAGATGAGGAAACCATTGATGTACAAGGCAATTGCAGTGTTATTTGGCAGAAGGCACTTCCTCCAAAAGTTAAAGTTCCAGGAAGCTTTACAATTCCTTGCATCATTGGGAATGTTAATATAGGGAAAGCCCTAATTGATTTAGGGTCAAGCATTAATTTGATGCCCTTATTTGTGCTTGAGAGGATTTGTGGTCTTAAAGTGAAGCCTACAAAGGTTACTTTGCAACTGACGGATGGATCTACCAAAAAACCTTATGGTGTGGCAGAAGATGTTGTGGTTCGCATAGACAAACTTGGATTTTTGGTTGATTTTGAAGTGATGGAGATGGAGGAAGATGTGAAGACTCCTATTATTTTTGGAAGGCCATTCATGAAAACGGCCAAGGTAATCATGAATGTGGATGATGGGACGATAGCACTTAAAGACCAAGAAGAGGAGGTGATCTTTAATGTCTTCAATACTAAGCAGCAAAATCAAGTGAGGAAGACCAGTCATAAAGGTGCAGATAAAGATGCACCAGTGACTAGCCTTAAAGTTGCCAAGCAGGTTACAAAGGTAAAAATTATTTCTTGTCACAAGGTAAGGAAGGAGAAGAAAAAGATGGTGAAGGAAAGATGGTTCATCATGACTCGGTGGATGAACAACTCAAACTTGGCGCACTAGTGAGATTCAAGGGCAAAGTGTGGGTTGTTAAAGAGCTTAAAGATAATAGAGTCATAGAGATTGAACCTCCGTACTCAAGGAGAGTCAAAAAGATGACCAAGAAGATGTTGATGAGTTGGTGTGAGAGGAAAAAGAAGAACACCAACATGAAAGAAGTGACTTGAGCTTTATTGGGTCAAGCTAGTGACATTAAAGAAGCGCTTGCTGGGAGGCAGTCCAGTGATTTGAAAACTTTAATTTTTGTTATTTGGTGATGTAATTTTAAACTTTTGTTATTTTATTTTGTTTTGGTTATGAACCTGCTATGGCACAGCATCTACTGATGGATGCTAGGTGATTGAGTATCTACTAAAGGATACTATGCTACCAGACACTTACTGATGGCTGTTGGAAGAGTTATTGGGCCAGGCTCGTGACGTTAAACAAGCGCTTGCTAGGAGGCAACCCAGTTTTCTAAACTCATATATTTGTGTTATGCTCTAGTGTGCATTATATGTGTTGATTGTTGAATGTTTGAGGGGTGTAGAGAGATTCAATGTTTTGAGTGAGTGTTGATGTGTGAGGTTGGTGAAAAATACATGGAATTTTGAAAATTTGGAGTTGAAGTTGAGGGACCTTAACTAGGAACACCAAGGAGAAGCCAAGAAGAGATGGGACCTGCCAAGAAGAGATGGGACCTAAGTCATGCACGCTGCTCAGCGCCCTTCTCAGGGGCGCTGAGCGCAACTTTCTGTTGTTAGAGTTTTTAATGATTGGGCTCAGCGTAGGGTGCAGTCCACTTCATTCTTTTTACTCCCTAGGGTTCACCCAAGCCCTCTTTCTCATATTTCACTCTTTATAAACTCTCCAAACACTCTCCCTAAGAACTTTCTTCACTTCCCCCTTCATTTTACCACCAAAAACAGTATTTCCCACTTATTGTGCATCATTCTTCCATCAAAGTTTAGGGTTTTTGCTTGTTGTGCTGCTAGGGTTTTGATTTCTCCAATCCCTTTGAGCATTCTTCACTGATCTTTGCATCTCCAACCAAGTAAGTTCATGCATTTTATGATTTAAGCATTTGAAAGTTTGATTCTTGATGAATATTGATGCCTATGCATGATTTGCTGGATTTCTTGCTGTTTGGACCGATTAAATTTTAGTATTAATGGTTGGGACTGAGTAGGAAGTGATTGGATAGTGTTTAAGGCCAACAAGGGTCGTTTTTCAGGTTGCACTGATTGGCGCTGAGGGTCCTCCTGTGGGGTGCTCAGCGCGATTCTACAGATAAGTTTCTTTGTCCTGGCTGGTTTTGTGTTGGTTGATTTTGTGCAGATGATGCTGAGGGACCCTGTTTTGCTCTCAGTTTTGATAAGAGAGTGTGCTAAAATTGATTCACTTTCAAAGTTACTAATATTGATGATTTCTGTGTTTTGTTTTGTGAATTTGTTTGGTGCAAGAATGGCTTCTTCATCTGGCAAGAGGATCAAGACCATTGGAAATAAGAGGAAGGATAAAGAGTCAGTTCACTCAAACAAGTTTCTCTCCACTACACATGAAAGGAACTTCCTCATAGTGCAGGATAGGAGATTATTTATGGAGAGAAAAGTGGTACTCATACCAGCATTGGCCCCACAGTTTGGAAGAGAACTAGAGAGAAGAGGATGGGCGAACCTGGATTCTTACCCAGCATTGGCTAATGTAGTAGTGGTAAGAGAGTTTTATACAAATGCCAGGTCGTTTGGCACTAAGACTCAGCAGTATTCGAGCTATGTGAAGGGTAAGAGGATACCTTATGATGCTGACACAATTAACAGGTTTCTAGGCATTGAGTGGATTGGAGAACAATGCCAGTTTGAATTGACTGTTGAAGAAGGTCCTGACTTTGCTAATGTGGAAAGGGTATTATGTGTACCTGGAGGACATTTTCAGAGAAATAGGTAGGAGGCGCCTATTCACATCAGAAGATCTTATCTGACACCTCTGGCCAAATATTGGATGGCATTCACACATGCCAGTGTACAACCTTGCTCTCATGTGTCATACATCACAACCAATAGGGCCATACTCCTCTATTGTATTCTTAGGGGGTTGAACATTAATATTGGGCAAGTGATAGCCATCGAAATTCAAGGCTGCATCGAAATTCAGTGATTACCCATCTGTGTGAAATTGCGGGTGTTAAGGTATCTCATCACCACTGGAGCGTCCAAGAAAGGAGATTGACGCTTCCTATTACACCCAGTATTGTGCATTGGATGAGGCAGGATTACCGATGCCACCACCACAGCCTCCTAGGATGCATAAGAGGGCACCACAGCCAACACAGGAGCAACCTCATCATGCTGCTCCATTCCAGATGAGGGACATGTACATGTCCTTGATGGAGGCAAGGATGGAGGCTATTTCTAAAGGCGAGCAGGAGTTATTGAGGACTATCACAACCGCCTTTCTATTGAAGACTGAGCGACAGTTTATGTCTCGAGAGGATTTTTCGGCACGTACTGGGTGGCCTGTTGATCCAGCACATGCTGGTGGTGGAGCTGGAGCAGCTGAAGCTTCAGCTATGGAGGAAGAAGAGGAAGAGGCTAAAGATGAAGAGGACTCTGATGATTATGATTGAGGATTGTAGATAGCATCTACTGATGGATGTTATTTTGTCTCTAGAACAGGATTTCTTTTACTGTTTTTATTGTTTTCATTATTGAACTTATTTGCTTTTGTTATTAGTATAGGATGTGATGTACTTGGCTTTAAACTTTATTTGTGGTGCAATGGTTCGATGATGATGATGATGTTTGTGATGAGTGTTGCTTCATGATGTTGATTATATTGATTGATGTTGAAATGATGCATGATGCTGATATACAAATGGTTGCTCATAATATTGTGAAACAGATGCATGATGATTTGTGATTGTGTTACTAAGCAGGATGTTTATCTAAATGTTGGAACTTGAATTAGCCTGTGTGAGGATTGAACTCCACAGTTTTTGGTGAATGATTACTATTACTTTGAAAGCATGAATGACTTTGCCCAGGTCTCTATGATTGAATCACTTGCTTGCATGTGTCATATGATCAAGGCCATATGTTGTTATCCCTTTTTAGCCAATGCATGATTTTAGCCCAATAAAAGAGAGCACAATGTGTTCTATCCTTTGAACCTTTAGCCGTAAACATGATATGAAAACCTTTTTGAAAATCTTTACTTTGAGTTAAGTTGAGAATATTTGTGTGGTATTGATAAAGGTTCAAGTTTGGGGTTGTTGGGAAATCTGAAAAGGGAAAATAAAGAGAATGAGCATTAAGCTAAGTATTGAGCAAATGAAAAGCAAAAGAAAAAGAAAAGAAAAGAAAGAAAAGAAAAGCTCAATGCAAGGGAAAGTTGGGAATAAGTGAGAATGGTTTCTTGAAAAGAGAGATTGTGTTTAAATGATGAAATTATGAATGACTCTCTTAACTCAAGGATTTTGTGATCCGGAAAAACCAATTTTCTTCTTAGACCAACCACATTACAAGCCATAGAAAAGCCCTTGTGATGATACTTGGTTGTGAGTTTGATTGATTGTGGTTAAATGGAAGGCAAAGTTGATTTATGTGACATTGTGATAATAGAGTGAATGAGTTACCTCTATAGTCACCTGTGTGTTTGAGAGAAACACTTTTTCTTGGTGAGGAGTAGTTCCATGTATGCATGATTACATCTTTGCTTGGTTGATCATTGATGAGGATAACATCTGTTGAATATTCTGTGATTAGGTGAGTACCACAATGAGTTAATTGAATCAAGGCATTTATTCATCTTGACTGAAATTATTTATAATAAGTTGTTATGAGTAATTACTTGTCCTGAAAGAAAAGGTTTTGAAATGTGTTGGAACCATTGTATGGATTGGTTGAAAGCTAAATTACATTTTGTTTACTTGAGTACAAGCAAAGTTCTAAGTTTGAGGTTGTGATAACGGTTGAATTTACCGTTATTTGATATTAAAAACACCCTGTTTGACTTAGAAACTAGCTAGAAATAATAGTTTTGTGTGAATAAGAGAGTTGAAGGTGAATTTAATGGTTTTGTGTTAGATTCCCTTGTTTTCAACAGAAATTGAGATGATTTGGAAGAAGAGTTGAAGTAGTAAGGAGTTGGAACTCAGGAAGAACTGGAAAAGCATCAGAAAGGAGGATCGCAGCAATGTTGAGCGCCACTTTAGGGGCCCTCAGTGGTAGAGTACACTGTCTCACGCTTGGCTGCCCTTTTTCTGGAGCCCTCAGCGCAGGATACCCCTGGCTCGCGCTTGGGCGACCTTTTCAGGGGCGCTGAGCGCCACTTCCTCGAGTTGCACCACGCTTGCTTACCTTCTGAGCTGACCCTGAGCGCCAGTTCTGACCCGCACACCGCCTAGGCACCCTAAGTGGGGCACTGAGCGCCAGTCTCGTGAGCTTGGACCCGTTTTCTGTTATTTTTATGTTCTATTTAAGGACTTGGACGTCCTAGGGTACATATCTTTGGATGGAATAGGCACCAAAACACATTTTTTGCTACCTCGAAGGCGGATTTGGATGCAGAAGCTCATATCTTCAATTTCTAGGGTTTTATCTTTCATTCTTTTTCCATTATTCATCTAGTTTCCCCATGTCAATGGTGAACTAAACTCTATTTGTTGTTGGGGAATGATGTAACCTTTGTAAACTCTCATGTATTGAATTGATTCTTGATTATATGTGCTTTTTTCATTAATTGTTAGGGTAATTCTTCTTCGCGTATTGTTTGCTTTGTTTAACTTATTCATTAGCATGATTTATGATTTGCATGAGTACCAGAAGGTATCTTACAATTCATGTTCTGGAGAATTATTCCCAGAAGCAGTATTGCTCAGGAATGGACTTCTGATCTTAAGAATTAATTATTGGGAATGTTAGGAATCGTATGAACTAATAATAAAGGATAGGCTTTCTTCGCCGAGGAATCGGATTTTAAGTATTTTAGATAGTGACATTGACATTAATGAAGAAGTAGAATTTGTATATACATGAGAGTAAACTAGGTGAAATCTAACCCCAACAACATATTCATCCCATAAAATCAAATCCGTTCATCTTTGCACTTTTGTCCAATTGATCAAATTGCATGCATATTTACTTTTCAGTATTTGCATTCTAAACCAAAAGTGTTTGTTTTCAAGTCTTATTTAATCAAGAAATCACATAACTGTTTAGGTCGTGAGTCTCTAGGGAAACGATACTTGGTCTTACCATGTTTATTACTTGATACGATTCAGTACACTTGCCAGAGTCTTAACATTGGCATGTTCCACAGACTTTATGGCCTCCGTTATAAGGGAAACCGATGCTACATACCCCGTATGGCTTCGGTTAAGATAAAATCGAGGCATATACATTAGCGAAAATTTCAAAAATGCCACCGCGCCAACTTATGCTGTTGTTTCTGATCAACCGAAGCATAATAGGCACATTAGAATCTTGTTTTTTTTACTACTATTACATTTATACTTTTGATAATTTTCGTGTTTTGGTCATTCCTAAACCTGTAGTCATAGATGTCAGATCCATAACTAATGAAATAATATCACTTTTTCTTAGGATCTAGTTTAGCTCTAGTATTAGAGTCTAATAAAATATATGAAGCACAACCAAAACTTTTAGGTGTGAAAGATTTATGTCATTTCCATACCATACTTATTTAGGTAAATTGAAAGGACTCATGCTGTGTTTATTGCATAATATCTAGGATAGTCTTAACTGGATTCTTATGCATCTTGCAACAACAAGATTATCTTTCGTTACCTTCAAATATTCATCTCAAAAAATGGTGTAAAACTAATGCTTTTACCTCATTATAAAAAGTTATCTGTTGAATAACTACATAATAATTGTATTAAATTCACCCGTCAGAGTTATCTTACACTTTATTAGATGACTTCCCTTGTTCCAATGTCATTGCTCTCACATTGTTTAAGAATTTAACATAGTTCAACATACAATATGTATGCCTACGTTCGTGACTATATTATGAAGTATTTGTATTTTAATGTATTTTAAACTTTACATTATATTATAACGAGAAAAACAAAATATTTTGAAGATTGAAATGAACTTTATACCAATCAAATAAGTAAAAAAAAAAGAAGTGTAACATAGGAATGCCTCTTGAAATAAAATGAAAACATGACGTAATAAAACAATGAAAATAAAATTTTTAGGTTATCTAATAAACTATAATAAAATAATTTTACTAATTTAAAACGAGTGAGAACAAAATAAAATTTACATACTCGTCATTGTTTTCGTATCCAGTTTAAAATATGAAGTCATAGTTTTATAAATCCATCTTCCTAATCGGGACTAATTAGATCCACAAAAACAAATTTATTTATTATCTTTTAATAATGCTCAAATTTTATAGATTACAAAACCTGAGCTAATAGCACTATTGCTTGAATTTCCTATTGGTCATTATAATGACAATGCTCTACACTCAAACTTGGTGACACACGTTTCAGTGTGCTCATACGACAAATTAATAAATGTATAGAAACCACAAGAATAGCGGTAGAAATTTTCACATCTATTTCAAAATCTAGATATTTTCCTATTTTAACAACTCAAAAAAGTGTTCTTTTAGGTTTTAATGTAAGAAATTTCTAAGAAAAGTGATTATTATAATTAATTTTGTTGAGTTTTCAATAAATTTTTTAATTACCTTTTCATTATTTATTAGAAAGTAAAAAATACTTTAAGAAAACGTTATCTCTTTCTAAATGTATCTCATTTTCTTTATCGACAAAGAATTATATTATATACATAATACTTCAACTCATACACATAAAGGAAAAATCATATGTACTCCCTACTCTTAGTCTTCCAAAATATCTCTCACTAGTAAAAAAAAGATTTAAACTCGCATAATAGGTTTGACTATCTTGCCGCTTTAATCACAATAAAACTTCACTTCACCTACCGCATTCAATTTGTTCTATTCCAATACAATCATATAGTATAGTAAAACATTGACTAATTCTACAAGGGTTATAACAGTAGTTGGGGCATATACATACATATATATATATATATATATATATATATATATGATCGACATAATTGTATATTACCTTTTTCGTCATCCCTCCCTCACGTAGATACCGATATGTTTTTATCTAAATATACTAATTATGTGAATGATATATAATGCACTCAATAGAATATGTTAAGAAATGAAAGGAATATTAATGTTGTTAGGCACTTAAATGTACTCAATAAGCAGAACTTAAATGTGAACATACAAATTACATGGAGTTTTTTTTTTTTTTTTAAATTAACACGGTCACTTATATCACATAAATATATAAGAATAAAGTAGAAATAAAGAATGTACTACGGCTTATTTGCCATGAAAATTTTATTCAAGAATTGGCAGTTGCTATAGTTGTGACCGGTATCAAGCACTCTTGAAATGGAAGGCAAAAACATTTAAGATATTGGACTTCACTTCAACTATCTAAGAATGCCTGTCTCCATCAAAGGATAAAAGTCCTCAAAGCTTTTATGTTATCATTGTGTCTTTGCTTGTATGCAGTAAGAGGGTGGTTTCAGATGAAGGGATAATGCCATAGGCTCCATCTTTTTTACTAGTCTTATTTTCCTCTTGAGCCTGACCCCATAATACAGCATAAAATCCGATAGCTATTACAGCACATCCTATCACACTGCACAATGAATCAAAATCCAACAACTTATTAATTACGAAAAATCTAACGTTATTAATTTCTTGCTATGCATGCACATACCTTCCAAGATAAAGAGTGTCTCCCAGAAATATAATCCCCATAACAAGTGCAAACACAATTCCTAAAGGACTGAACATAGCAACATATACAGCTCCCATCTTTCTACATGCCCATGCATCAACCACACCTCGTGTACATACTGTTATAATGGCCTGCATACAAGAATCACAAAAATAACTACAGCAGTAAAATAAGATCCGAATTGTGCAAAGTTATTGGTCTGCTGCATCAAATAGTTTGTTCTGCAATAAATCCAAACTTACTGTACACAATATGCACACCAGTTCCATATCAGGCTTAAGTATCCATGCCTCGGGATTTTTCTCTGCAATGAAAGCAACTACGAAAGATAGGAATAAAGAGAAACTGGTAGCAATGCTAATTAGAATTAGCTCCTCTGGGTAGTCCTTAATTGTCCATGTCTGCATCAAAAGACTCATTTTTGTTATGTGTGAGGACAAAATGACATTGCAGAAAAAAAGAAGTACATAAGAGAATTAGAAGAATGGAAAATGAATAAAAAGATTTAAAGGGACTAAATTTGACCTTAAACTCTTTCAGAAGAACTAAAAACATGTTTTTTCATAGGAAAACTTACCCAGCACAACAAGTATCCTAATCCTAAGTAGTATGATCTGACAAGGTTTATTGAACGATATTAACCTAAAATGATTAAATAATATTGTATGAAGTATTTATTATATAACTATCATATATGTTAACCTAATATATCACTAAATTCTTAATAGTTGAATTATGTTGTAATATTTTTTAATATTATATATATATATATATATAAAGACATTATTATTATTATTCTTTTAATTTAACATATTATCCTTCCGGAGTTGTTGGTGAGAGTTTCCAACTTGTTTTCCTTGCCCAGTGTGTGTATAGAGCTAATATGAAGAAAATCGTGTAATTGTGTGCTTGTTGTTTCAAGAATATTATAAATGATTTTATACTTAAAATAATTTGAGTATGTGATAATAACGATGATTGTTATGAGGTGATTAATTGAGATGTGTATATGTATATTTATGGTTTGTAAACATGTTTATGTGTATGTTTATGGTTGATGAATATGATGATGATGAGTATGTCTTGATCATGTGCATGATAGATATACGTAATTCCATGATTCTTGTGAAGATATCCCATGGTAGTGCCCTGTAGTATTTGTATTATTGTAGGAGCTCAGTTTTCGGGATTTTCCTGACACTCTAATGGTCATCCATTCTCAAGTAGAGAAGGGATCATGTGGTGAGAGTAGCATGTTCGAGTCTGGAGGCCTTTACCTTAGGCAAAGAGTGCTTTAATGGTCTAATCTTGTGTGGTAGGTTGGGGTGGGCCAATTGTTCCACTACTACAAGTGTACAACCCGTCATAGCTCGACAATAATGCATGTATTCAGATTTTGAGTCTAAATGTCTTACCTATTTAGGTGTTGTGTTTGGTTGAAATGAAAATGTTATATGCTGCTTTTAGAATTCCATGTTTTATCCTTTTGGATATTAGTTTACCCTTGTTGTATTGTTTGTTTGTGTTTGTTGTATGTGTGGATTATCACCAGTGTCAAACAAAGGTAAATGATGTTTCTATTTAGCAGGTACTATGGAAAGATGACACGAATGTATATTAATAACACTCTATTTTTGTATATTTTTCATTGTTAAAAATCATTTCTTATGGTTCTTTAGCTTTTATTTTTTTAGAAATAGAATAGTTTAGTGTAAAATGGTAAATACAGCTTTTTAATAAAAATTTGGTTAATTTTCTCTTTTTAAGTAAATAAAATTAGTTTTTGAAATAAATAGATTTTTTTTATAAAAAATTTAGAAAACAAAATAAAAATATATTTTAGAATTGGTTATAATTTTTTACTCTTCTTTAATACATATTTTTTCTTTTTGCAGACTTCTTTTTGGGCTGGAATTAAGTAGCTGCATTAAAATTGGGCCGCTGTTAGGTTTGGATGATGTGCACAAGCTGGGTTCTGGTTTCTTATTGGATTGTTGTTGGGCTGCTAAAGCTGCTTTGAAGCAGTTGGGCAAAAGTTTGTTGAGCAGATATGGATTGGGCTGGCTAGACCTTGGGCTCCAGTTAGTGGGACGACGCCGTTTTGGCATTGTTGCTGCATAGGGGTCTCTTCCCCTCATTTTCATTTTCTAAGGGGCTCGAGCAATTCACTTTAGAGAGGAGGGAACCCATAGTTAGGGCTTCGAGTGAGAGAGTTGGAGGAGCGCATCCTGACCTGAGAAGACGATGCCAAGCTCGCGATGCTACCCGGAGAAGAAGACTTGACTAGAGCTCCCACGTGGAGAGAATCAAACGGCCAAAGGAAAGCAAGGATGCAAAGTGAAGGTTGATCGTCCGATAATGAAGCGTAGTGAGCAAGTTTTCCCTTTTCCTTCTTTCATTTTTTTTCAACCCTATATAAAGGTGTTAGATATATTATATCTTTTATCTTTTAGTTAATTTGTTATTATTTCTCATTTGTATTTTGGGCTTAGCCCATATTTCTTCTATTATAAATAAAGAACCCTATGTGTCTATTTAACACAAGGGAGATTAATCCCATATATAATTTTTCACTATATTCAACATGGTATCAGAGCAGGTTTTCTGATCTTCTTCCGGGTCTCTGCTGTCTGTCGGCGGCCGGCCGCCATGGCCGCCGGCAGCCCCTAAAATCTCAGTGGACAGTCCATTTTTTCTTCTTAAATCTCTGCCACAGTTAGCACCAGTCCAGACCCAGTGTGCCACTGCTGTCGCCGCCACTTTCCGCTGCCGTCGCTGCTAACTCCGGCCACCTTTGCCGCCGCTGCCGTCGCCGCCGCCACCGCCGGCCACCGTCACAGTTTCGACGGGTGACTTGCGGATCTAGACCGTCTCTTCGAGCGACGGCCAACCACGCCGGTTTCGAGAGCCGCTTCTCAGTCACGCGCCGCCACGCAGCGCTTCTTTCAGGCCACTCCGCCATTGCCGGCCACCGCCGGCCGCCGTCACAGTTTCGATCGGTGACCAGCGGATCTGAAGCGTCTCCTCGAGCGACGGCCAACCCTGCCGGAGTGATGACCAGACTCCTCTCCACGCGCCTCCACGTGCCGCTTCTTCTCGGCCATTCTCGGCCGCGTGTTCTGCACGCGCCGCCTTCTCGGTGTCGGAGTTTTACCGCGTCACTGCAGATCGTCTCGCCGGAGCTTCTTGAGTGTGTTTTGGTTCCTGTTTCTCCGTTTTGTTGGCTTGGGCTCATACCTAGGGTTTCCGCTGTCCAAGCGATGTTTGCCGCGGTCAAGGCGCTGTTGCGGTCCAGGCGCCGTTTGCCGCGGTCCAGGCACCGTTTGCCGCTGTCCAGGCGCCGTTTGCCGCTGTCCAGGCGCCGTTTACCGCTGTCCAGGCGCCGTTTGCCGTTGTCCAGGCGCCGTTTGCCGCTGTCCAGGCGTCGTTTGCCGTTGTCCAGGCGCCGTTTGCCGCTGTCCAGGCGCCGCCCATCACCTCGTCAGTTAGTGATGGCAGTCCCTGTAGTTTTGTTGCTTCCAGCCACTACAGGCCCCATCAGTCCCATCAGTCAGTGATGGCAATTTCTCAGACAGACGCAACTGCGTCAGTTCTTCTTGGGCTAGAGTTTAGCCCGGTCTTCTTGTGATACACTGCTAAGTATCACCACTTGGGAGTTGTCCAGCAAAGAATTTTGGACCTCCAACATATCTTTGATGCCTTTGTTTCAGCATTGTAGCTTAATATTTTGTTTTGTTTTAGTGGTCCAGCAACTGTGATATTCCACATTTCCGCCCTTCACACTAAGGGGGAGTACGTTTCCAAGACACTGCAAGTCACATATATATGGGTGTAGCCCTGCAGTTTTGTAGATTTCAGCTACTACTGTTGATCCCGTCACCCAGCCATCATTGATGAGGATTTAGTGTAATCCCTGCAGTTTTGTAGCTCTTAGCTTTCAGCTACCACTGTTGATCCCGTCACTCATCCATCATTGATGGGGAATCAGTCCTTGCAGATTGTCATTGTCCACCACTGCTTTCCTTCATCCACTTTTGAAGTTGAAGTTTCACAAGCTGCTGTTAGTCCATCTATGTTTGCCTCGCACTCTTGAAGACAAATCATCTAGTTCAACACTGAGTTCATCTATTTCAAGCTTAGTTCATACAATTTGTATGCTCCAGCTTGAGGGGGAGTGTTAGATATATTATATCTTTTATCTTTTAGTTAATTTGTTATTATTTCTCATTTGTATTTTGGGCTTAGCCCATATTTCTTCTATTATAAATAAAGAACCCTATGTGTCTATTTAACACAAGGGAGATTAATCCCATATATAATTTTTCACTATATTCAACAAAAGGGGTTTTTCCACTAAGTAAATAGGCTGGGATACTTTTTTTTCGCTACAAGTTTTACATTCTTTAGATTAGGGTTTTTAGTCTTAGTTGCTACTGGATTTCGTAGAGGATTTCACGAGAGTGACATATCGTGTGCTTCCTCTGTGGTTTCTGGTATGTTTGTAATGTAGCTTTTAATTCTAATAAATTGTTGATTCTGTTTTCGATTCCTTATTTCAATTTCTATTTTCTTTTTCACTTTTCAATTTTGTTCCTATTCAGTTTATGATTTCTGCAAGTGTTTTGTTTTGAAAATGAGTTGAACTTGTAAATCTGCACATCTGTGATTCCTTTTGGGAATTAAATGACTCCATAGTGAGCATGAATTATCGAGATGTCTTCTCGAGTTGGATAGGAGTTCAATGCATAAAGATTCTACATCAGATTTATTTTCTATTCTTTTCTTTTTTATTATTTGTACTATGTGTGATTTCAATTTTTTAATTGGACTTTGGTTGAGAAATGTTAAGGAAAACATACAAATTTCTACATCTGTTTTGGATGTAATAGGACCCCGAAGTGGGCCTAGATTTTCAAAAGGTCTTCTTGAAATATGTTAAACTTCATAACTGTTAGACTAAGTCCAATTTCAGTCTTGTATTTTCTTTCTTGTGAAATTGTGCATTTACCTATGAATTCGACTATGCTTTGAGATTGTTCTTTGCTTTTGATAGTGATAGTTGAAGTGTAGTTTGAGTTTTGATGTTTTGGTTGTTTACTTTGAGTATTTTAGAGTTCATGATGGTTTACTTTTGTTTCAACTTTTATATTTTTGATGTTTTGATTTTTGTCCAGTTATAATTGATTCCTACCATTGGATTTCATTTGTTGCATGTGTCCTTAAGTTCTTTTAAGTAGATTGATTCAAACTTTTAGTGTAACATATACATATTATTCATTTGTAGGCTTAGTTGCATCATTTAGATATTGCATTTATAGGTTTTAGGTTTTGTTATTAGGTACTAACAATGTTCATTAGTTTAGGATAATTTTAGTTGCATTTAAATGTTCATATTAGCTTAGGTCATGTTACTGTTTCTATCTTACGGATCTTAGATTTCTATTTTTTTATTTTCGTTTTATTTCATATTCTTTCTTCTTCTAAAATGATTTTAGTTTTAATTCTTTTCTTTTTAATTTCATTCATTTTAATTTTTCTCACCTGTTTAGTAGTTAGTAAATAGAATAAAAGCAAGAATTAACTAAACACTTAAAACTTAATTGTACCGAGTCCAAGGATTGATACCTAAGTTATCCCTATACTTCATTAGTGGGGAAATCTAGCTTTGTTCTGATTTTGTGCGACCAAAACCAGTTTAACATATATATATATATATATATATATATATATATATATTAGTTTAGATGTTTTCTTTTGGTAGCTTTAAAGACCAAAATTTGCAATTAGTTTTGGATTGAAAATTTGTATATAAAGCTCGACTTATAGTTATATTTGGATAACTATAATGATACTTTATGTTTCTTATATGTTAACTATTCTAGTGTATTGGTTTGTGATGTTTCCTTAATAGTATATTATACTATTTAAATGGGATGTTACATTTTCTGTATCAGAGCAGCTTGTCCTTTGTATAACCTGAGGGTTATGGGTTGTGCCTTTTCAGTGTAGAGTTTAGTATAAATAGTGTGGTTTGTCATGTTTTTTAAGTCTACATTGTAGAGTTTATGTATCTCACTGGAAGTATTGAGGACAGAAAATGTCTCGATAAGAGTAATGAGGGTGCACACTGATGACTATATCAGATTCGTCTGCTAAGGATTCGTCTGGTAAGGAATCGTTTAGTATGGAGTTGTATGGTAAGGAGTTGTCTGGTAAGGAGTCGTCTAGTAAGGAGTCGTCTAGTAAGGAGTGGTCTGGTAAGGAACCGTCTGCTAAGGAGTTGCCTAGTAGATTATCTGGTAGGGAGTCGTCTGACAGATCGTCTGGTATGGAGTTGTCTGGTGGTAAGCGTCTAGTGGTAGGAATTATTTGATAGATTTCGAATTTGGGGTTTCGATCATCATTTTTGGACGTTCTTTAGGTCATTTTGGGGATTTTAGACCCTTTCGAAGTTGTTGATGAGGGTTTCTAACCTGTTTTTCTTTTCTAGTGTTTGGATCGAGCTACTATGAAGAAAATTGTGTTATTGTGTGGTTGTTGTTTCCAAAATATTATAAATGATTTTATACTTGAAATACTTTGAGTATGTGATGATAATGATGATTGTTATGAGGTGATTAATTGAGATGTGTATATGTATATTTATGGTTTGTGAATTTTTTTATGTGTATGTTTATGGTTGATGAATATGATGATGATGAGTATGCCTTGATCATGTGCATGGTAGATGGACATAATTCCATGATTCTTGTGGAGAGATCCCATGGTGATGCCCTGTACGTAGTGTTTATTTTGGTTATAGGACTTCATTTTTTGGGGTTATCGTGACACTCTAATAGTCATTCATTCTCAAGAGGAGAGGGGGATCATGTGGTTAGAGTAACAGGAGGTCCTAGTTTGGGGTCCTTTACCTTGGGCAAATGACATTTTAATAAACAAATCTTGTGTGGTAGCTTGGGGTGGGCTCGTTCTTCCGCCATAGTTTGACAATAACACATGTTAAATTTTTAATTATTGATGGGTTACTTTGAAAATATTTATTTCAATTCATACGTCTTGAGAAATAACCCATGTAGCAGCCTGTGATACATGAAAATGATGACATGGTAGAAGTAGAGGATGATCATCTAACAAAGCTCATGGCAAAATTACCTAGATTGTCTAAAGGACCAATAGAATTGTACTGGGATTTAAGAGTATTTAGCCTATATATCAATTTAAATTATGCACTAGAGATAATTAGGGGTGACAAGATGTTGAATATTTCAATTCTTCAACTATGGTGCATGTAAGATATCTCATTGTCTTCCATACTAATTATATTTAGATTGTTAGTTTTTAACAACTTAACTTTCTTATTATAGGTACATGGACACATATAGGTCTCATTGGCAATTGATGGTTATCATTCCAAGACAATGTAAAATTCTATAGTTTTGTTCCTTACACAAGAGGATGAAAAATGACTTGAAATTCATGCTACAAGCGTAAGTGTTTCCCTTTTTATGTTTCAAATGTTACAAAATCTTTGTTGAAATGGTCTTTTTTATGATGAATATAGTTATATTAATATTACCCTATATTTTCAATGTAAATAGAGTTATGGGTAAACTTAGAGGTTAGCTAGTTCAAATCCCGTGTCCAAAAGTTATAACTCATTTATAGTTCTTATTCATTTTCTATGTTATTGTATGATTTACATGTGTGACTATTTAGTTTGTCATTTTAGTGTAACAAGCAGCTACATTTATGGGAACATGACTACTAAGTTATGTCTTAGATTAAAACCATCATTCGAACAGAAATTACAAATGACTAGATTGAGGTAATGATACTTACCTTCCATACATTACAAATCAAATTGACCTTTGGACATTTGTATGAAAACATAATGAATTTGACTTAATTTTGCAATGCTTCAAAAATACATAACCTATATCAGAGGACATAATTAAGAAGATAAGACAAGATTGAGCAGCTTATCTTTTGCAGAGATAGACTTAGAACCCATCGTCATCCGTTTAGGAACAATTTTATTGTTGCTGAATATAAAAACTAACTTATTTTTGATAATTTAAGTTTTGGATTGCTTTTTAGATTGTTTAGTATTATAATGACTTGAAAAACATAATATATATAATTTTGTGATGTTTTTGGAAACTTTTTCTGTATTTTAGGTGTGGTTTTATTGTAAAAACAAATTTATTTAAGAAAAAAAACCAAGTGAGACGTCGATTAGTGTCAAAACCGACGTCTAAATGCTTCTAGTGGCTCACCCTAGGCTTTTCTTGCTCAGTGGGGCAGAGGCGCGCTTAGCACAACTCAACCTCCGTTTATAGGGGGCTCTGACGTTAATTGATGTTCAATGAGAAATTTGACGTCAAATTAACGTCATCCAATATGACGTTAGAGCTAGGTTGGACATTGAATGTCTAAAATAACAAACGTTAAAGTCCTTTTTTGCAGTGGTGGATGATTATGAAGTAGATGAGAGAAAAAAAGAAAGAAAGAAAAAAAAGGATGAGGTGGAAGCTTTACTATAAGTTACACACATCTTAACAAGTGACAACAAATCTGAAAAAATTTTCAGTAACCAATTTTTTGATTAATTTTTGATCGTAAGTAATATGTCAATAAATTCAAATTAGTGACAGAATTTTTATTATTAACAACAAACTAAACTCATCATTAATATGTAATTTTTATATAGTGTGAATATCTTTGAAAATCTCTTAATCATCTATAAACATAAATATCCATTTTATTATCGCCTAGTGTATGTATGTATAGGGTTTAGTTAGAAATAAATTCTTAATGTAGATTATAGTTTGAATGGGTAGTTAAAGCTATTTACCTGAATAACAATTAAGAGTGAAGCAGTAAAGGTAGCAGTTGATAGGATACATCCTCCCAGTAGCCATTGTGATTGTTGAGATGAGAGAAATAAGTTGTGTCGCATCACATGAGTTGTTATAGGCAAACCTTTGTATAAAGTCACCGTTAATGCCCCTGCAATTGAGACCACAGTCCCAATGGTTTTTGCTTGACTGCTTCTTAGTTTTAGGTCCAGCTTTTCCATCCTAAATCCATCAATAGGTTCAACCTCTAATTACTTCATATAAATATCCAAACATCTGATTGACCTAGCATTTTCAGGAAGTAAATTCTTCTTCTAACAACTTTAATGGTTTTCCTCTTGTTTCGAACTTTCCTTCAGATTTTTTTCATCCTTTTCTATTTCGTGGAAAAAGATAAATTAATCACATAGGTTGCCTCATTCTAAGTTTAAAGGTCCCTCAAATATATACACTTTATTATTTCGTAAAAGAATTATTAGTTACAGTTTATCTTTATTAATTTGGTATTATAGTTTAAAATTTATATAATTATATAATTTCTTTATTATTATTTAATGTTAAAGAAAAAATATATATTACTTTTATATTAAATTATTAATAATATTTTATTTTTGTTTTATTAATTAATTTTTGTAAAACATATTATGGCGTGGTTGAGATAAGAATGAAATATAAATTTTACATCTATTAAACTAAAAAAGACAAAAAAGCATGTAAAATTATGAGTTTTACTGAATTTAAAACGACCAACTCGTCCAACTTATATGAAATTTAAACTTTAAAAGAATTAATGTTTTTATGTCTCTCAATATTTTTTTAAATATTTTTTAGATATTTGATTTTGAATTTTTATTTTTAAATAAGGTTTTTACTTTGGATTGACCCTAGTTTATGTGCTTTTATTACCTTTATAGCCATATGAATTTATTTTTATGTGGATTATTTTTATCCTGTGATTTTTTTTAGCCTTGATTGATGTAGGTCAGGGCAACCCATATGAGCTGCATGAAATTGACACATATAATTAAAGAATTAATTGTAATATCAAAACAAATATCTAATACTAGTCCCTACCTTGTCGTTTATTTTCTCCTCCTATCGGCTGGTTTCCATTCAAATTAAACACGTGACAGATCACTCAACCAACCAGTAAGAAATCTCTTTTTCTTCAAATGAATGACATTTAATACTAACTTTACTTGGAAGAAATCTTATGACAAAATGTAAGCAAAATGAAAAAAAAAATGCAATCACTTTATTGGATACTAAAAAAATAAAGAGTGGGAAAGAAATAAAGAAAATATATATAAACAAGTATAAAGTGATAAACACGTATATAGAATATGTTTAAATGAGTTTTTTTGTTACGTTCTTTAGGAGAAAAATTAAAAAAAATATTAAAACTAGTGTTCAAAAAGTTAAAGGGTTAAATATGTTTTTAGTCCCTAAACTATTGGTTGTTTCTGGTTTTCGTCCCTCTTTCAAAGTAAGGTACAATTTGGTCCTCATTCTTTTCGAAACGTTCGTTTTAGTCCTCGAAAACTAAACACTGTTTAAAAATTTGGTCCTCATTTAGCAACAAATGAGGACTAAAACCAAAATTCCGAGGACTAAAACGAACGTTTCGAAAAGAATGAGGACCAAATTGTA
>JAHCHA010013465.1:940933-983243 GCA_027742795.1 Vigna hirtella | reverse complement strand
ATGTTTCTTTTTCACTCTCATTTTCTTTCTCCTCTCTTTCTTTTTTTCTCTCCTCTAACACCTTACCACTTCTGGTCACAACAGTTTTACACTCCTTTCTGATATTACCATTTTTCATCTTGTCAACTATTCGCTCAATATGGATCTTCATATTTTCAAATGCAACTTCCACATTCTTACAGTAAGATGCATTCGTCTTCAAGAATTTTTGGAAAGTCTCGTCAAGTTTTGTTGTCTTCTCAGATGGAGTAAATTGCATTTGCCATTTTTGCTGTTGCCATTGAACCATTGAAACCTTTTGTATTTCTTGTGGTAATTGAGAAAGTTTCGTAATTACTTCTTCCAACTGTTGAGAAATAATTTTATTTTGAATAAGTAGAGCATCATTTGATTGTAGCAACTCCTTCTGACTAGGATATCCTCTTGCACTGTTTAGCTCATTATCACTAGTAGCCATATTGTCAATGATTTCTGTAGCTTCCTCTGGAGTTTTCCATTTGATATTTCCTCCTGTTGAGGCGTCAAGCATCATCTTGGTTTGTGAACCAAGACCTCCAAGGAAGATTAGGACTACTTCCACTTCGTCAAATCCATGCGTGGGAGTTTTTCTTAATAAGCTTTTATATCTGTCCCATGCATTACCCAGTGATTCCTCCATGCCTTGCCTGAATGATGAAATCTCTTGCTTTCCTTTATTTACCTTTGATTGTGGAAAGTATTTATTTAGGAACTTTGTCACCATTGCTTCCCACTCTGTAAAGCTTCCTTCTGGAAAAGAATTCAACCAAAGCTTAGCGTTGCCTCCTAATGAGAATGGAAACAAGCTAAGTTTGATTGCTTCGTCCGGCACCCCATTTATTTTCACCGTGTTGCAGATCTCATTAAAAGTTGTGAGTTGCTCATATGGGCTTTCGTAAGACTACCCATTAAATTGATTACTCTTCACCAGTTGGATTAATGCTGGTTTCACCTCCATGTTGGCTGCATTGACTCTTGGTCTTGCTATGCTATTGAAGTGCTGAGGTCCAGCTATATTAGTGTAATCTACAAGAGTTCTTCTGGCATTATTATTATTCTCCATCTCTTCAGAGCTATGGTCAGAACTTTGTGGTGATGGTTGTAACAGAGTTTCCGGAGAAGGAAAAAGTTCTCTAGATGTACGGATTTTTCTCCTCCGTCTACTCTCGTCTAAACCTTCAAGAAGAGGTTCTGCAGTTTTCTTGCTCCTAGTTCGGATTGCTTCCTGCATACACAAGCAAACAAATCCCTAGAAGAATTGGTTAGCACAAAAAGATATAAAAGAAGATATAAGATTCAGAGATAAAAAGATAAAAATAGAAAAAAAAATAAAAACAGAAAACAGAAAAAAATAAAAACAGAAAAATAAAATAAAATAAAATAAAAATAAAAACAGAAAATAAAAATAAAATAAAATAAAATAAAAATAAAATAAAAATAAAAAACAATAAAAATAAAAACAGAAATTCAAATTTCAAAATTCAAAATTCAAGTCAAAGATAATCAATAATCACACAAATGAACTAGTTAAACCACGAATCCCACTCGGACAATTGATAACGGTTGAAAAACCGTTATTTTTATGCTTAAAATTGATACCAAAAGCAACCTTTAATACTTAGAAACTAGCTTGAACTCATATTTTTGCTTTAGTTTTGTGAATAAGAGAGTTGAAAGTGAATTTAATGGTTTTGTGCAAGATTCCCTTGATTTTGTAGGTTAATTGAATGATTTGAAAGAAGAATTGAAGTACCGAATGATTGGAGTGCTGAAAAGTCAACCAGAAACCAGAAAAGTCAACCAGTCAACTAGAAAATTCAACCAGTCAACCAGAATGTTGAAAAGTCAACCAGAATACAGAAAAAGTTCCGCTGAGCGGTAAAATACCGTTGAGCGGCACTTTTCAGGTGCCAAAATCACCGCTGAGGGGCAAAAACAGCAGCTGGGGGCAAAATGGATCATGCGCTATTACCGCTCAGCGGTAAAATATCGTTGAGCGCCATTCTAAGTGGGCTTGGACCGGTTTTCTGCTACTTTTATGGGCTTGGGCCTAATTTTTTGTATTTTTAGAATAGTATATAAGCTTTAGGACGTCCTAGGGTTTGTATCTTTGGCTGGGAGGAAGCAGAAACACACTTTTCACCCCTTGGGGGTAGATTGGGAGATGGTGACGGCTCTCCTCTTCTCTTTCTAGGGTTTTTCTATCTTTCCTTATTTCATTATTGTTCATCTAGTAATTTCACCATGAATATGGTGAACTAAATCTTGTATTGTTGTTGGGGAATCAATGTAGTCTTGTGAAACTCTCATATATGGAATTTGTGTTAACATCTTATTTTAAGACTTATGCTTTCTTTCATCATTAGTTAGGGTTTTTCCTCTTTGCTTAAAGCTTGCATTGTTTAACTCATTCAAATGCCGCTCTCTATGTTCAAAAGAATTGAAGGTTTGGAACTCAAACCTACTAGAATGACGCTCCAATTGGCGGACAGGTCTCTTAAATACCCGTATGGGGTGGTTGAAGATGTGCTGATGAAGGTGGACAAATTTGTATTTCCAGAGAATTTTGTCATAATGGAGATGGAGGAGAATGAAGATGTGCCTCCATTCATTGGAGACCATTTATGAAGACTGCTAGAGTTTTAATTGATGTGGAGAATGGCAAGCTTAAAGTAAGAGTGCAAGATGAAGAAGTGAATTTTGATGTATTTAAAGCCATGACACACCCTAAGGATGATAAAATGTTTCCAATTTGATATGCTTGATGAAGTTTGTATGGTGCAAGAGAAGATGATGCGTTGTTCTTCTCCGTTAGAAAAAATTCTCATTGATGCATGTGAAGATTTGAATGAAGAGGAAGAGAAATTAATTGATGAGTGTATGACGGATTTGGAGGCGTTAAAGGAAATCCCAGTGGATGAGGCTAATTTTGAGAAGATTGATACCAAAGAAGAAGTCAAAGAAAAGAAGTTGGAATAAAAGATGTTACCATCACATTTGAAGTATGTTTTCTTAGAAGAAGATGGAACGAAACTAGTCATCATTAGTAATTCTTTGCATCCTGAAGAAGAAGAAAAGTTGGTAGAAATATTGAAAGCCAACAAAGAAGCTATTGGATGGTCAATCTCGGATCTCAAAGGTATAAGCCCAACTTACTGCATGCATAAAATATTTATGGAGGATGACTATAGGCCAGTTGCTCAACCATAGAGAAGGTTAAATCCTGTGATGAATGAGGTGGTTAGAAAAGAAGTATTGAAGCTTCTGGAAGGTGGCATTATATATCCAATCTCTAACAGTGAATGGGTTAGTCCAGTATAGGTAGTGCCAAAGAAAGGTGGGATGACAGTAATTTATAATGAGAAGAATGAGCTCATTCCTACTAGGACAGTTACTGGGTGGCGGATGTGCATTGATTATAGAAAGTTAAATAAGGCCACTAGGAAGGATCATTTTCCCCTTCCTTTTATGGATCAGATGCTGGAAAGATTGGCAGGTCTGGCTTTTTATTGCTTTCTAGATGGATATTCTGGATACAACCAAATTGTGGTAGATCCAAAAGACCAGGAGAAGACGACATTCACGTGTCCATTTGGTGTATTTGCTTACAGAAAGATGTCATTTGGGTTATGTAATGCTCCAGCTACGTTTCAAAGGTGTATCCAGGCAAATTTTGCGGATCTCATAGAAAAGTGTATTGAAGTCTTCATGGATGATTTTTCAATGTTTGGAGATTCTTTCCAAAGGTGTTTGGCGAATCTGGATATTGTCCTTAAGAGATGTGTTGAAACAAATCTTGTGCTTAATTGAGAGAAATGTCATTTTATGGTAACAGAAGGAATTGTGTTGGGTCACAAGATTTCTGCTAGGGGGATTGAAGTGGATAAATCCAAAGTGGAGGTCATTGAGAAACTTCCACCGCCAACAAACGTAAAGGGAAATAGAAGTTTTTTAGGCCATGCTGGGTTTTATAGAAGATTTATTAAAGACTTCTAGAAGATTGCTAAACCATAGAGTAATTTGCTTGTTAAAGACGTACCCTTTGTGATGAATGAAGAATGTTTAAAAGCTTTTGACATCTTGGAAAGTAAATTGGTTTCGGCCCAATGATTGTAGCTCCAGATTGGAATCGAAATTTTGAACTAATGTGTGATGCCAGTGATTATGCAATAGGTGTTGTGCTTGGCGATAACAGTTGAAAAACTATTATTTTCATGCTTAAAATTGATACTAAAAGCAACCTTTAACACTTAGAAACTAGTTTGGAATCATGTTTTTGCTTATATTTTTGGAAATAAGAGAGTTGGACAGGTTTATGCTTGATTTTAGTGTTTTATGCAGGTTTTAAAGTGAATTTGATGAAAGAAGTGAAGAAGGATAGAGATGGAATCAGAAAACAACTAAAAAAGTGCAAAAGAAGAGAAGCCGCAAGTACCGGTCAACGCCATTTTACTGCTGAGCGGCACTACTTAACACTCGTTGGCACCGCTGAGGGGTGAAAGTGCAGCTGAGGGGAAGAATTCAACACACGCACTTACCGCTGAGCGGTATTTTACCGCTGAGCGCCATTATTTTGGGCTTGGGCCTACTTTTCTGTAATTTTTAGAATAATATATAAGCTTTAGGACGTCCTAGGGTTTGTATCTTTGGCTGGAGAAGACACAAAACACACTTTTCACCCGTTGGGGGTAGAATTGGAGATGGTGACGGCTCTCCTCTTCTCTTTCTAGGGTTTTTCTATCTCTTCCATTCTTCCATTATTGTTCATCTAGTTTCACCATGAATATGGTGAACTAAACTTTGTATTGTTGTTGGAGAATCAATGAAATCTTTTGAAGTTCTCATATATGGAACTTTGTGTTTAAACATCATATTTATGATACATGCTTTCTTTCATCATTAGTTAGGGTTTTTCCTCTTTGCTCAAAGCATGCATTGTTTAACTCATTCGATGTCATGATTATTGGTTTTATTGATATGGACACATACGGTAAAATCCAGATCCGGGGAAACTCTCCCAACAGTAGTATAAACCTAGACATAGGAATATGATGGTTGGTTGCTGTTAAGCTTCCGTTAACTATAATGCATGATTAATTGCTAGGGAGACAAGACATTGTAAACTAGTGATTATGATTAGGCTTTCTTCGTCGAGACATCGGGTTGAAGGTAATTTAGAGAGTGGCATTAACATTGATGAAAATAATGATGAATTCCAAAAACATATGAGAGTGGATAAGATGAAATTGATTGCCCCAACAACATACTCATCCACATATTTCAATTCACGTGTTTTGTTTCTTCTTTCCCATTGATCATCACATGCATACATGTTTACTTTTTGTCTTTTGCATTTGAAACTTATAACAATTTGTTCTCAAGTCTTAAATAATCAAGAAATCATATAACTAACTAGGCCGTGAGTCCTTTGGGAGAACGATACTTGGTCTTACCAAGTTTATTACTTGATACGATTCGGTCACACTTGCCGAGGGTTAAACAAGTTTTTGGCCCCTTTTTCGGTGTTCATAAATTTGTCATCACTTGGTCAGAGAAAAGAGAAGGTATTTCACACTATCTATTATGATAGTAAAGTTTTGAATGATTCCTCGTTAAATTATGCCACTAGTGAGAAGGAATTTTTGGCTATAGTTTACGCCTTGGAGAAATTTAGACCTTACTTTATTGGGTCTAAGGTGATCATTTACATGGATCACGCGACTATAAAGTATTTGTTAACAAAGCCGGATTCTAAGCCATGTTTGATTAGATGGGTGCTCTTATTACAAGAATTTTATGTGGAAATCCGTGATAAGAAGGGGAGTGAAAATTTGATTGCTAATCACCTATCTCAGTTAGTTAATAGTGAGGTTACAAGTAAGGAAAAAGAAATCTGGGAGTCTTTTTCAAATGAGACACTCGTGTATATTCAACAAAGGCCATGGTTTGCTGATATGACTAATTTTAAAGCTGCAGGAGTAATTCCGGAAGACTTGAATTGGAAACAGAGGAAGAAGTTTTTGCATGATGCAAAACAGTTTATTTGGGATGATCCTTACTTGTTCAAAATTGGAGCAGATAATCTTCTGATGCGGTATGTGACAAATGAAGAAGCAGAAGGAATTCTCTACCACTGTCATGATTCACCTTATGGGGGACATTTTAATGGAGAAAGAACAACAGCAAAAGTTCTCCAGTCAAGATTTTATTGGCCTACCCTATTTAAAGATCCTCATAATCATGCCAGAAATTGTGATAAATGTCAAAGGAATGGGGCTATTCCAAGACGTCATGAGATGCCATTACAAGGCATTTTAGAGGTTAAAGTCTTTGAGTGCTGGGGTATTGATTTTGTGGGACCCTTTCCACCATCTTTCAACAATGAATACATATTGATGGCGGTGGATTATGTGAGTAAATGGGTGGAAGCCCTGGCTTGTCCCAAGAATGATGTTAGCACTGTGATTAAATTTCTGAAGAGGCAAATTTTCTCACGCTTTGGAACTCCAAGAGTACTTATTAGTGATGGAGGATCTCATTTTTCCAACTTTCAGCTTGCAAAAGTACTCAAACATTATGGTGTGAGGCATAAGGTGGTTGCACCTTATCATCCACAAACAAATGGGCAAGCTGAGGTGTCTAACAGGGAGATAAAGAGGATCTTGGAGAAAACAGTTGCTTCATCAAGAAAGGACTGGTTACAGAAATTGGATGATGCTCTCTGGGCATATAGGACGGCAATGAAGACATCTATGGGTTTATCACCTTTTTAGTTAATTTATGGAAAGCATGTCATCTGCCAGTGGAGATAGAGCATAAAGCTTTGTGGGCTCTAAAATTTTTGAATTTTGATCCCTATGATACCCAAAATAAACGCAGAAGGCAGATACTCGAGCTTGAAGAGATGCGGTTGCATGCATATGATTCATCTAGGAAGTATAAAGAAAAGGTAAAATTATATCATGATAGGAAGCTGATAAAAAGGGTTTTTAATCCAAGGCAGCAGGTGTTATTGTTCAATTCACATTTGAAGCTGTTTCCTTGTAAGTTAAAGTCAAAATGGTCAGGACCATTCATAGTAAAGGATGTGCATCCCCATGGAGCAATCGAATTGGTAGATCCAGCTACTAGTGATCCACAGAGAAGTTGGGTAGTGAATGATCAACGTCTCAAGCACTATTTGGGAGGAGAAGTGGAACGTCTTTCCACAGTTATGAAGTTGGTTGATCCATGAGCTTATTGGGTCAAGCTAGTGACGTTAAAGAAGCGCTTACTGGGAGGCAACCCAGTTTTCTAAACTTGTCTTTTTATTTTTGTGAACTTTATTTCGTTTTTGTTTTTAGAATAGGTGATTGATGTACTCAGTTTGAGACTTATATCTGATGCGATGGTTTGATATTGATTTGCGTGTGATGAGTATTGCTTGATGATGCTTTGATATTGATTAATGTTGAGATGTTGCACAAGATGCTGATATACAGGTGGTTTTCCTTTGGTTCTCCATTAATTCCTCCACTAAACGAAGACATTTCTTTGTTAACAATGAAGGCATTGTGGAAAACCAGAGGAAAATGTCAACACTTATGAATTTCAAAAACATTCTCCATTGTTTTTCTAGTTTTTTTTCTATTTACTTCCTGTGTTTTGTTTTAATGTATTCTTTCTTGTTTCGTGTTCATGTTTGACGCTATGTTTTGTAAAAGGGGATTTCTTTTAGAAATCCTCTATGATATAGGACGTCGAATAGAAAGCGAATTCTACGACAACCTTTAACAAAGAACTTAAAAATTAATAAACTTCAGGTTTTAATAAAATGAATACTTTTTAAAGTTGACGTCGCTTATTGTCAAAATTGGACGTGAATCTCTTCGTTTCTACCTAGTAACAACATTTATCATGACCAGGTTCCCATATGAAGTAGACATCGATTAGTAACAAAATGTGACGTTCATCTCTTCGTTTTTAGAAACCAACAAACTTTCCCATATAAAGTAGACGTCGCATATTGTAAAAATTGGACGTTAGTCTCTTTGTTTCTAGTAACAACATTTATCATGACCAGTAAACTGCCTTTCCCATATTAAGTAGACGTCGAGTTGTGTTATAATTGGACGTGAATCTCTTTGTTACAATATTTATCATTGTTTATCATATTAAGTGGACGTCAAGTATTGGCACAATTCAACTTTCATCTATTTGTTTCTAATGGAAAAATAAACGTTTTAAGACCCATAGAATTTGACGTTTGGTTGTTGGTTTAAAAGAAAAAGAAAAAAACAATAAAAAAGGGACTGACCCTTTGTCTTCTAGAGGCAAATAAAACGTCGAAGCCCCAACAGTATACGCCGTCATATAGTTTGATTAAAAGAAAAACAAGAAAACATAGTGGTGCGCATGTTTGAATAATTACCACCATAAACGTCATGTTGTCATGGTATTCGACGTGCTATTCTGAACTTATATTTAATCAATAAATCTATCCTGTATCATTGTCAGAAACTAGATTCTTAAACCCTTCCTGTAAATCACTAAATCTTGTTCTTAAATGGCTTCTTCATCTTCACGGTGTGGAAAGAAGGCTGCACAGGTTGTAAGAAATGCTAGTCCAAATGGGTGGATCAGTGATGACGAAGAATGATACAAATTTGGATGTTATAGAAAACTCTTCGAGGTGGTCCCTCATAAGTTCTTGGATCTGGAATTATTCAGAAGTGAAGGGTTTATTTTTCAAGAATGGCTTGCAGATGTGGGTCTTGCAAAATTTAATCAAATGACCGGTGATTGCTATCCTAACCTGGTAGAAGTCTTCTACCACAATCTGAAGGTTGTCAATGGTGTTATATGCTATCGGGTGAAAGGTGTCGATATTAAAATTGATGATGAAATATGGCTATCTTTTACTGGTCTCAAAGCATAAGGCTTCATGTCTCATGAAAAAAATTCTAAACTCAACTAATGGACCAACAAGAAGAAGATTTACAAGGAATTTTTGAGATATCCAAAAAGGCTAAAGGTATATAAGCTGTATCTACTTGGTTTGAAAATGGAAGAAAAATGTGTGCTTTTGTACTTGCTTGGGTAATACTACCTAGAAGAGGTAGACGTCATCGTCTAACTACTGAAGATTTATTTTTGGTTCATGCCATAAAAACCCGGATACCAATCAACTGGGTTGCTGTTGTGAGTGAGCACATGATCCAAATTGCAAGTCGTCCTAGACATAATCTACCCTGTGGTGTTTTTATCAGCAGTGTATTGAAGCATCATCAAGTTGATCTTACTGGTGAAAAGAATTGGGTGCACCAAATCAAATGAAATAGGAAAAGCGGCATTGACCTTTAATGGTCTAAACAAAACAGAAGATGGTTGGGTGTTCCAGGATGTTCGTACACCTATTGAGGATGTTGATGAAACTCCTACTACCTTCACTCCACACACTAAGTTTGAAAGATTTGTTGCAGATTGATAACGATTGAATTTATCGTTATCTGTGATGCAATTTTGAGACTAAATTAACCCTTTTTTACTTTGAAGCTTGCTTAAACTCTTGTTTTTAGTTTATTTTTGTGAATAAGAGAGTTGAGGTTATACTTGATGATTTTATCATTAAATTCACTTGATTTTGTAGGTTATTGGAATGAATTGGAAGAGGAGTTGAAGTATCAAGGAGTTGGAACCCAGGAAGGACAGAAAAAGCACTAGAAAAGAAGGTTACAAAAGGTCACAGGACGCTTGGTTGCCCTTTTCTGGGGCCTTGGGCACAGGAGCTCACGCAACCACGCCTGGTTGCCCTTTTTTGGGGCCCTCAGTGCTAGCGCAGGGCACCTGGTTGCCCTTTCTAGGGCCCTCAGCGCCACTCTACACCGCAGCACGCCTAGGCGCCCTTCCAGGGGCGTTGAGCGCCAGTTACAGTGCAGTCTCGCCTGCTTGCCCTCAAGGGGGTGTTGAGTGCCAGTTGTCTGCTTGCCCTATGAGGGGCGCTGAGCGCAAGTTCTCTCGTAGTGTCGCCAGCTTGCCCTGAGTTGGGGCGCTGAGCACCAGCAACTTGGGCTTTAGTCCATTCTTTGTTCTATTTAAGGGTTTGGACGTCCTAGGGGTCATATCTTTAGAAGGCTGAAATGCAAAAACATACTTTTCGACCATTTGGAAGCAGAATTGGATGTGAGAGTTGTCCTCTTCGTTTTCTAGGGTTTTTATCTCACTTTCATTCCATTGTACACCAAGGTTCTCCATGACGATGGAGAACTAAACTCATTTGTTGTTGGGGAAGATGTAACGTCTAAACTTTCATGTATTTGAATATGATTTAAATTATTTTATGCTTCTTTCATTAATTGTTAGTGATTTCCTCCTTTGCTCAATGCTTGTTATGTTTTGATCACTCATAGCATGATGTTTTGATTTCTTTGTTATTGGGAAATACCTAGAAACCTTGATCTGGAGAATTTCACCAAAAAGAAATATTTTCTAGGGATAGGGATAGGATGTTTGGTTGTGTTAAGCTTCTGTTCGTAATGCGGAATTGATTATTAAGGATGCAAGGGATTGTTGTCTAATAATTAAGGATAGGCTTTTTATGCCGAGGGATCGAGTTCTAAGTAATTTAGAAAGTGACGTTAACAAATTAATGAAGAAGATGAATTCTTATATATATGAAAGTAAGGAAGGTGAAATCTAAACCCCAACAACATAATCATCTCATATTATCAACACCATCATTCTTGTGTTAAGCCTCAATTGATCAATTTGCAGTCATATTTACTTTTGTTGCATTTGCATTTAAAAACCAACAAAATAGCTTTTCAATCTTAATTAGTTAAGTAATTAGACGATTGTTTAGTGCCGTGAGTCTTCTGGGATACGGTACTTGGTCTTACCATTTATTATTACTTGATAAAATTCGGTAAACTTGCTGAGGTATTAACAAGTTTTTGGCGCCGTTGCTAGGGACTTGTGGTTTAAACTATACTTTTGTGTGATTCTTAACCAGTTTTGACTTTATTTTTATTGTTCTTTAATTTTTGTATGTTGATTTTTAATTTTTAGGCTAATTGGGTGCTCTAGTGTTTTGTATTGTTTAGTGGATGCAGGATAAGAGTCGCACTAGGAGCACAAAAATATCTAAACCTCTCTTTTCAGGTCTGGAAAATAGTAGAAGAAGAAGGAAGAAAAGGATTTCTAGAGAACTTTTTCCCTCTCTTGAGACTCTTCAACAGCCTTTCACATTATTTGACCAGGAGAAAGAAGATATGGCTGACAATCAGAAGTGTACCCTGGCAGATTATGCAGCGATCATTGGACCTCTTCATTTTAATAGCATTGCAAGGCCAAGGATCAATGCCGCAAGCATGAAGATGAAGTCTGCTCTCACTCAATTGGTGAAGAGCAACTAATTCAATGGATTAGCTCATGAAAATCCATATGAACATCTGACCACTTTCAATGGAATATGAAATACAATGAAGATTAATGGTGTGCCAAACAAGACTATTAGACTTAACTTGTTCCCTTTCTATTTAGGAGGAAATGCTAAGATGTGGCTTAATTCATTCCCAGAGAATAGCTTCACTGAGTGGGAAGATGTGGTGGCTAAGTTCTTGAATAAATATTTTCTCAATCTAAGGTAAATAAAGGTAAGCAGGAAATTTCTTCTTTTCAACAGGGCACGAACGAAACTTTAGGTCAAGCATGGGATAGATTCAAGAACTTGTTGCGGAAGACACCCACTCATGGATTTGATGAACCGACGGTGGTTATTCTTTTTCTTGGAGGATTGAAAATATGGCCTCCAATGATAATGAGATGCATAATGAAAGAGCTCAATTTCAACCGAAAGGAGTTCTACAATTACAATCTCAAGATGCTCTGTTAGCTCAGAACAAAATAATGACTCAACAATTGGAAACTCTAATGAAGAAAATCTCTCAACTGCCTTAAGAATTGCAGAATGTTTCTCAAGCTCAACATCAACTTTGTGAGCTATATGGTGGAGATCATATCAATGGACAATGTGCCATGCAAGCTATTACCCAAGAAGAAGTCAATTTTATGGGTAATCAGGGCTGCCCATGTAACTACAACCAAGGGTGGAAACCTCACCCAAACATAGGTCAAGGGCAAGCTGGGCAATTCAATAGATCACCACAACAACAATGGAAATAACAACCCTCCTTATCTGTTAAAACTACAGAGTTAGAGGAGACACTCCAATAATTTATGTAGGTGTCTATCTCCAATCATAAAAGCATTGAAGCTGTCGTACGAAATTTGCAGATACAGGTTGGCCAACTAGCAAAGAAGTTGGAGGATAAGTTTGAGAATAATTTTGGGGCTAATACTGAAGTTAACCCTAAGGAGGAATGTAACGCCATCATGAGTATAAGTGGTGAGATGTTAGCAAAGAGAAAAGTTGAGAGAAAAGAAAAGGAAGTTGGTGAGAAAGAAAAGATGAGTAGAGAGAAAGAGGAATTGAGCGAAAAAGAATGAAGAAAGAAAAGAAGAGGATGAGAAAAAGAAAAGAAAAAGAGAATGAAAAGCTTGAGGTAAAAGAAAATGAGAGAAAAGAGAGAGAAAGAGGAAAAGCATTTGAGAAGCCCCTTCCTTACCCAAAGAGTTTTTCAAAGAAGGAAAAAGAGAAGCAATTTGGGCGGTTCATGGATATCTTCAAGCAATTGGAGATTACTATACCCTTGACCGAATCATTGCAACAAGTTCCTACTTATGCAAAACACATGAAACAGTTCCTCAGTATGAAGAAGAGGTATTTAGATGAGGAAACAATTGAAGTGCAGGGTAATTGCAATGCCATTATGCAGAAGACTCTCCCTCAAAAATTCAAGATCCGGGAAGTTTCAATATCCCTTGTACCATTGGGAATCATGATATAGGGAAGGCTTTAATTGACTTAGGGGCTAGCATCAATCTGATGCCCCTATCTATGCTCAAGAAGTTTGGTGGTCTTGAGGTTAAACCTACAAGAATGATCTTCCAAATGGCAAAGAGGTCTATCAAGCATCCTTATGGTGTAGTGGAAGATGTTGTGATCTAGATTGACAAACTCAAATTCCCAATGGATTTTGTAGTGATGGAGATGGGGGAAGAAATAGAGATCCCTCTTTTTCTTGGAAGAGCATTCATGAAGACAGTCAAGGTTGTAATTCATGTAGATGATGGAGTTTTAACATTGAAAGATCAAGATGAAGAAGTGACTTTTAATGTCTTCAATGATGTGCATCCAATTCAAGTAAAAAAGACTAGTCCTAAAACAACATATAAAGTTCTATTTGTAACTAGTCTATCTGATCAAGCTGCAAAGTTGGTCAAGAGGAATCATAATTGTTTCTCTCCAAACCTGAAGGAAGAGGATGGAGATAAGGAAGAGAAACTAGTTCACCAAGACCCTTTGTTGGAGAGTAATGAACCTAAACCTGGCCAACCAATGAAATTCAAGAACAGGTTATGGGTTATCAAGGATATTAAAGCAAAGCGAGTTTTTGAGATTGAGGCTCCCTATTCTAGGAGAATAAAGTTGGTGACTAGGAATCTGTTGAGATTTTGTTGGTGTCATGAAAGTAAGAAGAATACCAACATCCAAAATTCAAACTGAGCTTAATGGTGTCAAGCTAATGACGTTAAACGAGCCCTTACTAGGAGGCAACCCATTTTTCCCTTGTTTTTTATTTGATTTTGTTTTGAGTGTTTGTGTTTTTAGGTTGTATGCTATTTCTCCCGGACTTTAGTGCACTTCACTTGATGAGTTCATCACTCGCATGTCTTGGCCTAGGGACTAGGCCTAAGCTAGTCGAGGAGGTGGCACGTCCGAAGCCGAAGCCATGACAAAGGATGATTTGGAGGAAGATTCAGATGCCTTTGAGGGGAGTGATGATAGCATCTTGATAACAGTTGAAAATATTGTTATCTGTGATGTAATTTTGATACTAAATGCACCCTTTTTGACTTAGAAACTTGCTTTAACTCATGTTTTTGCTTTAGTTTTATGAATAAGAGAGTTGAGGTGGAACTTAACAAATTTTTGACTAATTCCCTTGATTTTGTAGGCCATTGGAATGATTTGAAAAAAAAGATAAATTACCAAAATATTAGAATGCAGAAAAGTCAACCAGAGTGTAAAAATGTCAACCAGAATGCAGAAAAGTCAACCAGAGTGCATAAAAGTCAACCAGAGCGCCAGAATCTGCACTGCACGACGCCCGAGCGCCCTTCAGGGGCGCTTGAGCACCAGAAAACCAACGTTCACCTCCCGGGCGCCCTTCCAAGGGTGCTTGAGCGCCACATTATGGGCTTGGACCCGTTTTTCTTTATTTTTCTGATCTATTTTGGGCTTGGGCTTCGTTTCTGTTTGTATTTTGATCTATTTAAAGGACTTGGATGTCCTAGGGTTGGAATCTTTTGATGGCTTGAGCACACAAACACACTTTTCACCTCTTGGGGTTAGATTTGGGGATGGTGACAGCTCTCCTCTTCTCTTTCTAAGGTTTTTCTATCTCTTTCATTCTTTCATTCCATTGTAAACTCTATTTCTTGTTTGGGGATGATGTAACCTTGTGAACTCTCATGTATTTGAATTGATTCTCAATAACATATGCTTTTTCATTAATTGTTAGAGTAATTCATCTGTGCTTATTACATGATTTGTTTAACTCATTCATAGCATGATGTATGAATTGCATGAGTGCTGGGAGGTTCCTTACAATTCAGGTTCTTGTTGAATTCTCCCAAGATTAATATTTCTTAGGGATGAGGGTATGAGTCTTGGTCATCTTAAACCTCTTGATCTTCACATTTAATTGCTAGGAATGCTAGGAATTGCATGAACTGGTGATTAAGGACAGACTTATTCGCCGAGTGATCGTGTTTAAGTGATTTAGTGAGTGACGTTAACATTAATGCATAAAGAAGAATTCTTATATACATGAGAGTAAATTAAGTGAAATCTAAACCCCAACAACATATTCATCTCATATTAGCAACTTCATCCATTCATTCTTGTGTTTAGCCTCAATTGATCAAAATTGCATTCATGTTTATTTTATTGCATTTGCATTCAAAAACCCCAAAATATGTTCTTTAGAGTCTTAATTAGTTGAGTAATCACATAACTGTTTAGTGTCGTGAGTCTCTTGGAAAACGATACTCAGTCTTCCCAGTTTATACTACTTGTGTGATTTGGTACACTTGTCAATCCATTGACAAGTTTTTGGCGCCGTTGCTGGGGACTCGTGGTATAACTATTCTATTTGTGTGATTCTTAACCAATTAGACTTTTTATCTTTTTATTTTTTTTATCTTTTTATTTTTTTTATCTTTCTATCTTTTTATCTTTTTATTTTTTTATCTTTTTTTTTATTTTTTTTATCTTTTTATTTTTTATTTTTTTATTTTTTATTTTTTCATATTTTTATCTTATTATTTTTTCTTTTTATCTTTTTATCTGTTTATCTTTTTATTGTTTTATCTTTTTATCTTTTTATCTTTGTATTTTTTTATTTTTTTCATCTTTTTATCTTTCTATCTCTTTATCTTTTTATATTTTTATCTTTTCATCTTTTTATCTTTTTAATTTTTTATTTTCTTTTCATCTTTTTATCTTTTTATCTTTTTATTTTTATTTTTTTATCTTTTTATCTTTTTATTTTTTTATCTTTTCATCTTTTTATCTTTTTATTTTTTTCTTTTTATCTTTTTATCTCTTTATCTTTTTATCTTTTTATCGTTTTATCTTTTTATCCTTTTATCTTTGTATTTTTTTTTATTTTTTTCATCTTTTTATCTTTCTATCTCTTTATCTTTTTATATTTTTATCTTTTCATCTTTTTAATTGTTTTATCTTTTTATTTTTTTCTTTTCATCTTTTTATCTTTTTATCTTTTTATCTCTTTATCTTTTTATCTTTTTATCTTTTCAATTTTTTTGTCTTTTTATCTTTTTATCTTTTAATTTTTCTTAACTTTTAATTTTTTTTTCTTTGTTTCTTTTTATCTTTTTATCTCTTTATCTTTTTATATTTTTATTTTTTTTTATTTTTATGCTAATTGGGTGCTCTAGTGTAGTGTTCTTTAGTGTCTGCAGGATAAAATCCAAAAATCTGTACTAGGAGCACAAGATCATCAAGAGAAGAAGGAGGAAGAAGGTCGCAGGGCGCGCCTGGGCGGCCCATTTAGGGCGCTGAGCTCTAGTCTTCAAGTGCCATGTTCACCAAGACTCTGTGCATGAAGTGGTTAAAAAGATCAAAGAGAATGGAGTTATTGAGATTGAGGCTCCTTATTCAAGGAGGGTAAAGATGGTGAACAGGAAAATGCTGCAACTAAGTTGGTGTGATGAAAGCAAAAGGAACACCAACATCATAGATGCGGATTGTGCTTAATAGTGTCAGGCTCGTGACGTTAAACAAGCGCTTATTGGGAGGCAACCCAATTTCTGACTTTTTCTTTTTAATTTGTGTAGTTTGGATTTGATTTTGTTTTGCAGGAATGACAAGATCTACTGATGGATGCTAGACAACATCTACTGAGGGATGCTAAGAGGATTCAGATAACAACATCTACTGATGGATGCTGCTACGATGAATAATAACCCCTTTTTCTGAACTTTTCTTTTTAATTGATTTAATTGTGTGGTTTTGATTTGATTTTCTTCTTTGTGTGTTTGAGTTTTTTTTAGGTTAACTACTGCTTCTGATGGCAGCAATGATAACATCTACTGATGGATGCTTCTACAACATCTATTGATGGATCTTGCTATGATGAGGATGATGAATGACATCATCTACTGATGGATGCTGTTATGGAAAAGGACGGTGACTAGACATCTACTGATGGATGTTAGGTGATTAGGCATCTACTGATGGATGCCGATGAAGATGAGAAAGATTGGTGTCTACTGATGGATACCAATGAAGATAAGAAATATTAGCATCTACTGATGGATGCTTTGTGATTGGACATCTACTGATGGATGTTACTGACAACATCTACTGATGAATGCTATGATGATGAAGATGATGTCAAGCTAGTGACGTTAAAGAAGCGCTTACTGGGAGGCAACACAGCTTTCTAAACCTTTCCTTTTAGTCAATTGTTTTATTATTGTACTTTGCTTGAATGAACTACACTATTTTGGTTCAATTGTGCTTATTTTGTGATAAGTATTGCTTTGTGATATTCTAGTGTATTGATTGATGTTGAGATGATGCATGATGTGCTGATATACAGGTGATGGCTCACAGTGTATGAAACAGGTGATTGAGGTAAAACTTGATTGAGATTCTGAGCAGGGTGTTTTTCTGAATTCTAGGACTTGAGAGTTTACCTGTGTGAGATTTGAGCTTCAGAGTTTTTTGTGAATAATTGCTATTACTTTGGAAGCATGAATGATTTTACCAAATTTTCTATGATTGAACTACTTGCTTGTAGGTTTCATATGATCAAGGTCATCTTTTGTTGTCCCTTATTCTTTTAGCCTTCACATAAATTTTTGCCCATTGAAAAGAGAACAATTTGTTCTAACCTTTGAACCTTGAACCTTATGTAACTTTTAAAAACCCTTTTTGAAAATCTTTACCTTGAGTTAAGTTGAGAACATTTGTGAGGTATTGATAAAGGTTCAAGTTTGGGGTTGCTAGAAAGATTGAGAAAGGAAAAAAAAAGAAAAAGCATTGAGCTAAACAATGAGTACATGAAAAGCAAAAGCAAAAGAAAAAGAAAAATGAAAAGAAAAGAAAAGAAAAGCTCAATGCAAGGGAAAGCTAGGAAAAAGAAAGTAAATTTGTGCTTGAATGATGAAATCATAAATGTCTCTCTTAACTCAAGGATTTTGCTGACCAGAAAAACAAATTTCCTTCTTAGCCCAGCCAAGTTACAAGCTATGAAAAGCCCTTGTGATGAGAACTTGCTTGTGAGTATGTTTGATTGTGGTTAAATGAAAGGCAAAGTTAATTTGTGTGACATTGTGCTAGTAGAGTGAAAAAGACACCAACACCTCACTATACACCTTTGAGTTGAGTGATACACTTTGGAGAGCTTGAGTAATACACTTTTGAGTGCTTGAGTGAAACACTTTCCTTGGTGAGGAGTAGTTATATGAATTTCAGATTACATCTTTGCTTGGTTGATTGATCATTCTTAAGGATAGCACCTGTTGAAGTATATGAGCATCACATTGATTTTGATTGGAATAAGGCATCTGTACATCTTGACTGACATCTGTATGCTGAGTTGATAAAAGTAATCTCTTGTCCTGGAAGAAAAAGTTTTTGAAAAATATTCAGTCATTGTAGTGATTGCTTTGAAAAGCTCAGTTACATTTTGTTTTGCTTGAGGACAAGCAAAGTTCTAAGTTGTTTTGCTTGAGGACAAGCAAAGTTCTAAGTTTGGGGTTGTGATAACGGTTGAAAATATCTGTGATGTAATTTTGATACTAAATGCACCCTTTTTGACTTAGAAACTTGTTTTAACTCATGTTTTTGCTTTAGTTTTATGAATAAGAGAGTTGAGGTGGAACTTAATGAATTTTTGACTAACTCCCTTGATTTTGTAGGCCATTGGAATGATTTGAAAAAAGAGTTAAAGTACCAAAATATTGGAATGCAGAAAAGTCAACCAGAGTGCAAAAAAGTCAACTAGAATGCAGAAAAGTCAACCAGAATGCAGAAAAGTCAACTAGAGTGCAGAAAAGTCAACCAGAGAGCCAGAATCTGCACCGCACGACGCCCGGGCGCCCTTCAGGGGCGTTTGAGCACCAGAAAATCGACGTTCACCGCCCGAGAGCCCTTCTAGGGGCGCTTGAGCGCCACATTATGGGCTTGGCCCGTTTTTCTTTATTTTTCTGATCTATTTTGGGCTTGGGCTTCGTTTCTGTTTGTATTTTGATCTATTTAAAGGACTTGGACGTCCTAGGGTTGGAATCTATTGATGGCTTGGGCACAGAAACACACTTTTCACCCCTTGGGGGTAGATTTGGGGATGGTGACAACTCTCCTCTTCTCTTTTTAGGGTTTTTCTATCTCTTTCATTCTTTTATTCCATTGTAAACTCTATTTGTTGTTGGGGGATGATGTAACCTTGTGAACTCTCATGTATTTGAATTGATTCTCAATAACATATGCTTTTTCATTAATTGTTAGAGTAATTCATCTGTGCTTATTACATGCTTTGTTTAACTCATTCATAGCATGATGTATGAATTGCATGAGTGCTGGGAGGTTCCTTACAATTCAGGTTCTTGTTGAATTCTCCCAAGAGTAATATTTCTTAGGGATGAGGGTATGAGTCTTGGTCGTCTTAAAGGTGTTGATCTTTGCATTTAATTGCTAGGAATGCTAGGAATTGCATGATCTGGTGATTAAGGACAGGCTTATTCGTTAAGGGATCGCGTTTAAGTGATTTAGTGAGTGACGTTAACATTAATGCATAAAGAAGAATTCTTATATACATGAGAGTAAATTAGGTGAAATCTAAACCCCAACAACATATTCATCTCATATTATCAACTTCATCCATTCATTCTTGTGTTTAGCCTCAATTGATCAAAATTGCATTCATGTTTATTTTATTGCATTTGCATTCAAAAACCCCAAAATTTGTTCTTTAGAGTCTTAATTAGTTGAGTAATCACATAACTGTTTAGTGTCGTGAGTCTCTTGGGAAACGATACTTGGTCTTACCATTTTATATTACTTGTGCGATTTGGTACACTTGCCAATCCATTAACACATCTCCTATTGTCTTTAATTCTTATGCATATTTGAATTGTGTTTATTTTTGTTTTTAATTGTAGTTTGAGCTATGTACTTGGTTAAATGAATAGTTTGCTGCAATGGTTTGGTGTGAAGTGATAAATTGTGATGAGAAGTAATATTGTCTTGTGTTTTCTTTATTGTTATGAAAGTGATGTTGAGATATATATTGGTTTAACTCTTAAGCACAGATGGTGGTTGCTCATAGTTGTTTAAGACAGATGCATGGTTTAAATTGTGATTAATTTGCTTAGCAGAATGTTTATCAAATTGTGGAACCTTGAGTTAACTTGTGAGATGTTGTGCTGTAGAGTTATTGTTGTTGAATGCTATTGCTTTGGAATCACAGTTGATTTTGCCTAAGTTTCTCTATTTGAACTATTTTCTTCCTTGTTACAAATGATCAAGGCCATTTGTTTTTATCCCTTGTAAGCCAATGCCAAAATTTTAACCCCCAAAAATTTTAAAATTTCTTTTATCCATTGAACCTTGAGCCTAATGTAAAAAAACCTTGAAATCCTTGCCTTGAGTTGAGTAGAGTATGCATGTATGGTACATGAGAATGGTTCAAGTTTGAGGTTGTTGGAAAAAGTTTAAAGAAAAAGAAAAAGAGCATTGAGCAAAGCAAGAAAAGCAAGAGAAGAAAGAAAGAAGAATAGAAAGGATGTGCTCAATGAATAAAAGTTGGGATTAAGTTGAGAAGTGGTTTCCCAAGTGAAAATTAGAAAGAGAGATTAATGTTAAATTATGAAATAAATTGTTCACTCTCTTAACTCAAGGAACTTTGTTGTCCAAAAAAACCAGTTTTCTTCTTAGTCCACCCACAATACAAGCCTCAAAAAGTCCTTGTGAATGTGTTTGATGTTGTTAAATGAAAGGCAAAATTGATGTGTGTGACATTGTGATGGTAGAGTGAAAGAGACACCTTACTAAACACCTTTGAGCTTGAGTGAAACATTTACTTTGGTGAGGAATGGTTCCATGCACTATAGGATAACAATTTTCTTTGATGTTGATCACTCATAAGGCTTTTGCATCTGTTGTGTATTCTTGTTAGGTGAGCACCATAATTGAAGCTTGATTGGCTAAGACTTCATTATATCTTGACTAATCTTTCTATGATGGGCATACATGAGCGATTTACTTGTCTTAGAAGATAAGGTTTTTTGTATGTCCTAGACCATTGTAGTATGGCTATTTTGTTTAAGCCAGGTTGCAGTTTGCTTGAGGACACGCAAAGTTTAGAGTTTGAGGTTGTGATAACTGTTGCATTTACCGTTATCTGCGATGCAATTTTGAGACTAAATTAACCCTTTTTGACTTTGAAGCTTGCTTAAACTCTTGTTTTTAGTTTATTTTTGTTAATAAGAGAGTTGAGGTTATACTTGATGATTTTATCAATAAATTCCCTTGATTTTCTAGGTTATTGGAATGAATTAGAGGAGGAGTTGAAGTATCAAGGAGTTGGAACCCAGGAAGGACAGAAAAAACACCATAAGAGAAGGTTACAAAAGGTCGCAAGACGCCTGGTTGCCCTTTGATGGACAAATTTATGATCACCAAAATATGATGTCACAAACTTGTTTCACAATCGGCAAGTATGACCGAATCGTTCAAGTAATAAACTTGGTAAGACCAAGTATCGTTCTTCCCAAAGGACTCACGGCCTAGTTTAGTTATGTGATTTGTTGATTAGCTAGGACTTACAAACGAAATATTCAGATTTTAATATGCAAGACAGAAAATAAACATGTATGCATGAAGTTTGATCAATTGCAAAGACAAAAGATAAACACTTTCAATGAAATATATGAATGAATATGTTGTTGGGGGTCAATTTCATCTCATCCACTCTCATATATTTTAGGAATTCAACATTCAAATCATCATTGTTAATGCCACTCTCTAATGTACCATTCTAGATGGCTTCTCCCTAATCAAATAGTTCATACAATTCCTAGCATTCCTAATGATTAGTTCATGAGTGCAGGAGCTTAACGGCAACCAATATAATATTGTCAGTATAATATTGGGAGAAATTCCCCGGATCTAGACTTCCCCGTACGTGTCCGTATCGACAAAACCAATAATCATGCATTAGAATGAGTTAAACAATGCAAGCATTAAGCAAAGAGGAAAAACCCTAACTAATGATGAAAGAAAGCATAAGTCTTAATTTAAAGATGCAAGCATAAATTCCATATATGAGAGCTTCAAGAGATTTCATTGATTCCCCAACAAACATACAAGGTTTAGTTCACCATATTCATGGTGAACCTAGATGAATTACAATGAAAGTATGAAAGAATAAACCCTGAAAAGGTGAAGAGGTAGCCTGAGCATCCAAGATCCTCCTTCAAAGGGGTGGAAGAGAGAGTGTTTACTTCGTTCTGCCAAAGATGTCTAACTATAGGACGTGCAAGCCCTTATATACTAATCTAGAGTTACAAAAGATTACAAAAGCCCAAGCCCAAAAAGTGCCGCTCAGCGGTGAGTGCGCGTCTTCTTTCTTCCCCTCAGCGGCCATTTTGCCCCTCAGCGGTTCCAACGTGACCCCTTGAGTGCCGCTCAGTGGTAAAATGCCGCTGAGCGGTGCCTTCGTCTTCTCTTTTTGCACTCTTTGATTCCTTTTCTGATTCCATCTCTCTTATTCTTCACTTCTTTCACTAAATTCACCTTAAAACCTGCACAAAAACACTGAAATCAAGCATAAACCTGTCCAGCTCTCTTATTTCTGAAAATAAAGATAAAAACATGATTTCAAGCTAGTTTCTAAGTGTAAAGGTTGCTTTTAGTGTCAATTTTAAGCATGAAAATAACAGTTTTTCAACTGTTATCACCCTTTTCTTGGGCCTTGGGCGCAGGAGCTCATGCAACCACGCCTGGTTCCCTTTTTTGGGGCCCTCAGCGCTAGCGCAAGGCACCTGGTTTCCCTTTCTGGGGCCCTCTGCGCCACTCTGCACCGCAGAACGCTTGGGCGCTCTTCTAGGGCGTTAAGCGCAAATTACAGCACAGTCTCGCCTGCTTGACCTCCTGGGGGTGTTGAGCACCGGTTTCAATGCACCGTTGAGCGCCTGGTTGCCCTTTGAGGGGCGTTGAGTGCCAGTTCTCTCGCAGTGTCGATTTCTTGTCCAGAGTTGGGGCGTTGAGCACCAGCGACTTGGGCTTATGGGCCATTCTTTGTTCTTATTAAGGGTTTTCACGTCCCAGGGGTCATATCTTTGGAAGGCTAAAGCGCAAAAACACACTTTTCGACCCTTTGGAAGCAGAATTGGATGCGAGAGGTCTCGTCTTTGTTTTCTAGGGTTTTTATCTCACTTTCATTCCATTGTACATCAAGGTTCTCCATGACGATGGAGAACTAAACTCATTTGTTGTTGGGGAAGATGTAACCTCTAAACTTTCATGTATTTGAATATGATTTAAATTATTTTATGCTTCTTTCATTAATTGTTAGTGATTTCCTCCTTTGCTCAATGCTTGTTATGTTTTGATCACTCATAGCATGATGTTTGGATTTCTTTCTTATTGGGAAATACCTAGAAACCTTGATCTGGAGAATTTCACCCAAAAGAAATATTGCCTAGGGATAGGGATAGGATGTTTGGTTGTGTTAAGCTTCTGCTTGTAATGCAGAATTGATTATTAGGGATGCAAGGGATTGTGGTCTAATAATTAAGGATAGGCTTTCTACGCTGAGGGATCGGGTTCTAAGTAATTTAGAAAGTGACGTTAATAAATTAATGAAGAAGATGAATTCTTATATACATGAAAGTAAGGAAGGTGAAATCTAAACCCCAACAACATAATCATCTCATATTATCAACACCATTCATTCTTGTGTTAAGCCTCAATTGATCAATTTGAATTCATATTTACTTTTGTTGCATTTTCATTTAAACACCAACAAAATAGCTTTTCAGTCTTAATTAATTAAGTAATTACACGATTGTTTAGTGTCATGAGTCTTCTAGGATACAATATTTGGTCTTGCCATTTATTATTACTTGATACGATTCGGTATACTTGCCGAGGTCTTAACAAAGATCAATTTTGAAGGCTTTCAACAAGAATTTCAAAAGTTGAAAACTCTGTGATCATGATTCACAAGAAACTAGATGAAGATGCTCTCAGAACTCCCTCAACAAGTGAATCTGATGATGAAGAAGACACAATAGAAGAGGAGTCTATGGAGACATCTGACTCATATTAGAATTACATTTTTTTAGTATGTTTAGTATTATTATGTTTTTCATTTTTTAACTATATTGTTTATCTTTTCGTGGTAAGGTTTTTTATTTTTTTATTATGTTTAGTGTTATTATGCTTTTATTTTGTTTTTGTTTTCATTTATGAACATTCGTTCTGCAAATATGGATTTCTTTTTGAAATCCTTGAAGGTGTTTTACGTCCAACTCTTACAAAATTCGACGTTTAAAAGAAAAAAAAGAAGAAAAAGGAGAAACTTTTTGGCCTCTGGCTGAAAAATATTACGTCGCATCTGCAAAAAACAAATGACGTATTATTGGTGGTTTAAGTTGTTTCCACCCTAGGAAATCAGGTAGCTCTCAAATCTTCTAGTAGAAAATAACTTCAAGACAATTTAAAAAACGAATCATACATTGTTAAATGATGAAGTTGAACAACTTTTTTATATAATTATTTTAGATCTTAAAATTGTTTTAGCATTAAACATATTGCGAACCATATTTCTTTTTCCTCAACACTTCCCTTTCAGTAAGATATCTTAACCATTTTTGTACTATAAAAAACATTTGGTTGACTTGAATTTCAAAGCTCACCTTTATATGAACTGAGGCTGAATGCGGCACTTTGAAATTCAAGTCGGCAAATTGCAATTTAAAGAACAGACATGCTTCGAAATCTAAGGAAAAGAAAATGCATTAAACATTTTGTGAACCATATTTCTTTTTCCTATGTACTTCCCTTTTAGTAAGATATCTTAACCATTTTTGTACTATAAAAAACATTTTGTTCACTTGAATTTGAAAGGGCACCTTCATATGATAGCTAGGGTTGAGGTGGATAAAAATACTAACCCATATTCGATATGCATTTTTCCAAGTTTTATGTTTTTTTTATCATTTCTTTTTTCATACCATATCCATAATGTTTAAGCTTCCTTTTCTTCAACCATTTTTATCTCACACAATAAAATAATATCATATTTTTTTTTATTTACATTTCATTTCATGTCTTATATTTATTAAATAAATTAGCTGATATATTTATTACATGGCAATAATTTTTTTCTTTTATTTTCTTGCACAATCTTGTACAACTTTTTCGAATATATGATTGTTGAAAATAGAATGGCTTAGTTTCAATACCAAGAGGGGGTTGAATTGGTGAAACTCAACAATCAGAGTCTTTTAAAAATCTTTTTCACAAAAGGATGAACTTTCAAAACTTTCTTGAAACACAAGGAAAAGACTTTGTAGTACAGCGGAATATAATCGAATGAGTAAAATACTTAGTCGACTTAATGTAACAGAGTAGGGATAGAAAGATCAAACACTGAGTTCTTATACTGGTTCGGCCAAGCCTACATCCAGTGTCCTTCCACCACAGGAAGCAAATGCACTATAATGATCAAGGTTTTTACAACAAGGCTTTTATAGAGACCTCCATGTCAAAAATATAAAACACCTCTCTAACGCTCTAATCAAAATATAGGCATATACAAACAGACTAGCAGCAAGAATCCCCTCTCCTGCAATCCAAACCCTTTGAGCCACCCTCAAAGCCAAGAACGCAGCACACTCTTCTTCCTGTAATCATAATAGGGAACCTCAATCCAATATTCACAAGATTGTAGCCTCTGATCTCTTAGGTACACCCAATGTGCAGAAATGATTAGCCTCTGTACGTGTAGTTAACTTGCTCTTCAAGAACCCACAAGTAGATGATCGCCACGGTCACTTCTTGTTTCTTGGAGCTCTTTCCCGTAATCATATCATATAAAAATGTATCAGAGCAAATGATCAACACATGTTGAAATATTCTCATTTATGAGAACATATCAGAGCAAACAAAATGCATATCAGAGCATTTTCCCAGCATTAAAAATGCATATCAGAGCTCAAAATGAATATTATAACATTTCCCAGCATTCTCCCCTTTGTGCATTAGCGAAAAAGGTATGCCTTATGATAATGATATGCTAACAAACACTTATGCAGAGATGCATCAGTAAATCATATTAATCAAATAATGATGCTTTCCATTTTAGTTGTATCTCCTGTAGTTCATCCAGAAGCAACGTTCCTGCAAAACCTTTCAAGATCTTTTCCAGATCAAGCATTTTAGAATCATTGTAATACAGGAATTAATACAGGTATAATCTGTGTGTGTAAATGTATGAATGTAATTATAAACAGTAAAGTAATCAACTTCATACACAACACAATCGACTTAATCAGACACTATCAGATACTCAATATATAATAAACTTCTGATTTCATTGATTTTAAACTGGAATTACAATCAGATAGACCAGAGAAAGTGGCTTATAAAGCCTACTACAATAGAAACACTTCAAACAATAAAGCAAACAAACTAAAACAAACAAGCAACTAAGACAACCAAACAACTAGTACAGACATTCCTTGTAACCCTATTCTGAGTCAGATCTTTCCATAGTATCCTTATCAGAAGTGTTGTCTTTCCTTTGTTGTTGAGCCTCATCAAATCTTCTTTCAAAATTATTGAATTTATCATTCAAAGTTCTGAATTGTTCAGCTACAAATCTTTCAAAATTTGTCTCAAGAAAGAAATTTGTACGTTCTGCATTTGCTGCTGGAGTACTTCCTGAACTGTAGGATAAGTCTTCTTCACCTTTGAAACACCAACCTTTAACTGTCTTCACTAAACCAAGAGAATCAATAGTGTTTTGGTTTATCACGTTAGTGCCACTGCAAGAGCATCTTTGCTTTACATTTACTCCTTGAAACAAGAACTTTGCTTATAAAGAATGCATATGGTAGATAGTGAGATTTCTTGAATACAACATTCATCTTTGCCAGTTTGATGGAATATTATTCTTGATGGCATGTAGCAGGTATACATCTTTAGTAGACATTCTGTCTCGAACAATCTTTCAGGTAAGATCACCCATGCAAGAAGATAAGCAATAATATTCTCCTCTATCTTTAACCCTTCATGTACAAAGAGCCAGCTCGTGTAAAGGTCTCTTTTCATCAAAGATTGATTAATTTCGGAGTTTGGCAAATGAGAAGATGCACCTTCTACTTCTAGTCCAGTAATTAGCATCCAGATAAAGTTGTCAATGTGAATGTCTATGCTTTTCACTCTTGAATGAATATCACCATTGACTATCTTCAGGTTGTGATAAAATACTCTTACAAGGTCCGGATACCAGTAGCCTTTCATTTGTACAAATATAGAAAGTCCCTGTGTTTCGAACCATTTCGGAAACTGAAAGCCCTCTCTTTCAAACATATTCAAGTTCAAATTCTTGGGACGGATCACAATCTTGACTCGTCCGCGAAGAAATCTTTCTCTTGTATCATCATCACTGATCCACCCTTCAGGATCAACACCTCTTGTGACCGCCATTTCTTTTCCTTTACTTCCTCTGGAGGGTTGAGATGAAGATGCCATATGATGCAGAGTGCTTGGAAACACTTCTTCAGTCTAGGGTTACTGGAAATATACTTACGAACCTCACTAAATGCTATCACAGTTCCACATACAAGTTACAATATAAAGGCGCGAAGCTCAAATCACCAATACGCCCTTATTTAAATTTTCAAACATAGAAAACCCATGACAGAGATATCTAATTGATTTCATCAATTTCAAAGTTAACTTCAGTATTTTAGAAAGTTTCAGAAAACAGAGACACACATACAGTAACATATAATCGACTACACACTTAATCCAATCGATTAAAAGTCGTAAAAATTGATTTTCACAGAAAGCAATCTCAATCAATCAATCAACAATCATACATTCATCAAACAATCATTCAAACAAATATCATGCATGATGCAATGTGAAAATGATTGTTACCACTTGTAGATACTCAAGAAATTTGATATCATCAAGTTAGCTCATCCTTGAGTTGTGCACTGCTACAGCAGCTACTGCTCCTTTCCTGCACAATAGTTAAAAGGTTTTGACGCTGGTACCCATTTGAATTTGGGTCCTGTCTTGTTAGTAGCAGGAAGTTGTTCCTTGGGAACCCATTTGTATTTTCCCTTTGGAACACCAACATTTCTAAAATAGCAGTTTCTTACTCTGTGACCAAGTGTATTGCAGTAAAAGCATGCATTAGTAGTAGGTTTACTCAGATCAATAAATTTCTTTGAGTTTATCCTATTACTTTTAGCCTTATAACCAATACCTTATCTGTAGATAGCTCTTCCAGATGATCTCAGCACAACATCAAGATTTTCTTTGCCTTGAATAAATTTTTCCAATGTGCTGGTTAAGTACTCAATTTTCTCAACATGTAGAGGATAGTTACATCATTCTTTCTCAACAACTTGTACTTCGGTATATACTGTCTTTGCAAATTTCAGAGCTTCTACAAGATCTTTTTCAAGCTTTTCATTATCCTGCACAAGATTATCAATTCTGTATTCATAATCTCTTCTCTCAGATAATAATCGATTCACTTTGTACTGAAGTCGCATGGCCTCTGCATGAATTTCCGGAAATGCATCCAGTAGCATGTGGTACTTGACTTCTATTGGTTCATTTTCGAATTCATGATCACTATCATCGTCTGATTGTGTAGAACCTACCATGAAGCATAGATTTGATTCTTCTTCACGATCACAATCTTCATCACTGGAAGAATCTGTATCACTGTTTTCCCAAGCAATATAAGCTTTCCTCTACTTCCTATTCTTGTCCTAAGGATACTTGGAGCTTTATCTTCTTTATCTAGGGACACCATTTCAAGGTTGGTGGGTTTTTATTCCTTCAATGTCTCTTACGAATGATATATGTGTTCGTGTTTGATGTTGTGTTTGTGGATTGTGGACGTATGATATATTTTTTACGATAGATATTTGTGTTCGTGTACGTATGTGATGACAAATTTATGAACACCGAAAAACGGCGCCAAAAACTTGTTTAACAATCGACAAGTGTGACCGAATCGTATCAAGTAATAAAACTAGGTAAGACCAAGTATCGTTTTCCCAAAGGACTCATGGCCTAGTTAGTTATATGATCTGTTGATTATTTAAGACTTGTAAACAATTGATTGTAGGTTTAAATGCAAAAGACAGTAATTAAACATGTATGCATGAATTTGATCAATGGAAAAGAGGAATACAAACACTTTAATGAATTAAATAGATGAGTACGTTGTTGGGGTTATCAATTTCATCTTATCCACTCTCATATACTTTAGGAATTCATCATTCTTTTCATCAATTGCTAATGCCACTCTCTAAATCACCTTGCAAGAAGGCCTATTCTTAATTACCAGTTCATACAATTCCTAGCATCCCTAATAATTAATTCTGAAGCACAGAAGCTTAAAGGCGACCAATATACTATTGGGAGAAATTCCCCGGATCTAGATTTCCCCGTATGTTCCCATATCGACAAAATCAATAATCATGGCATTGAATGAGTTAAACAACGCAAGCTTTAAGCAAAGAGGAAAAACCTTAACTAATGATAAAAGAAAGCATGTATCTTAAAATAAGATGTTAACACAAATTCCATATATGAGAGTTTCACAAGACTACATTGATTCCCCAACAACAATACAAGGTTTAGTTCACCATATTCATGGTGAAACTAGATGAACAATAATAGAAGAAAGAAAGATAGAACCCTAGAAAGAGGAGGAGGTAGCCTGAGCATCCAAGATCTTCCTTCAAGGGGTGGAAAAATGAGTGTTTGCTTCGTCTCAGCCAAAGATACAAACCCTAGGACGTCCTAAAGCTTATATACTATTCTAAAATATACAGAAAATTAGGCCGAAGCCCAAAATCGTGCCGCTCAGCGGTAAGTGCGTGAGTTGATTCTTCCCCCTCAGCGGCATTTTCACCCCTCAGCGGATCCAACGTGAGTTCCTGAGTGCCGCTCAACGGTAAACTACCGCTGAGCGGTAGTTGCGACCTCTCCTTTTGCACTTTTTGATGTCTTTTCTGATTCCATCTCTATCCTTCTTCACTTCTTTCACCAAATTCACCTTAAAACCTGCATAAAACACTGAAATCAAGCATAAACCTGTCCAACTCTCTTATTTCTAAAAATATGACCAAAAGCATGATTTCAAGCTAGTTTCTAAGTGTTAAAGGTTGCTTTTAGTATCAATTTTAAGCATGAAAATAACAGTTTTTCAACTGTTATCAGTATCATAGTTTTTTTTCCTTCAACATATGATAGGTATTTTTTGTTGGTTCTATACATAAGTTAGTTTTATTTTTTGACGTGGATTCTTTGCTTTTGTTGTTTTAAAATTACTTAGAGTAGTATGGATCAAAGCTGGATTCATCAGCGCCGTATTAGTGAACAGTATGAGCGAGGGGTTTTTGAGTTCATAAAATATGTTAAAGAACACATAAAACCAGTGAACGAGCCATATTTTTGCCCTTGTGTTCGTTGTCTTAATCAAGTATTTGAAGACTTGGAAAACATCCGTGATCATTTGTTCATCTATGGAATAATGAGAAGTTATACAGTTTGAACTTGGCATGGGGAAGTATTATATAAGCCAACAACGTTAATAGGTTTGGATTATGTCGACAAATGGATGAGTGATCATCTAGACGAAATGGTATGTGACGTTGGCAAAGAAAATTTTGGAAGAGCTCATTTATACGAAAGTCTTCAGAACAATTCAGAGCAAGAGTTGTATCCAGGATGCATCAATTTTACACAGTTGTCGGCTACTTTGAAATTGTTTTGTTTGAAATCAAGAAACGGATGGACTGACAAAATTTTAACGGAATTGTTGGAGTTGCTGAAGGAGATGCTTCTAGAAAATAACACGTTACCTATCCGTAATTACGATGCGAAGAAAATTATATGTCCAATGGGTTTGGAATACCAAAAGATACATGCATGTCCCAATAATTGTGTATTGTATAGAGATCAATATGCTTCTATGAAGGTGTGTCCGACGTGTGGTTCGTCACGATTTAAGAAGAAACTTGATAGAAATAACGATGAAGACAATGATGGTTCACCAGCAAAGGTCATGTGGTACTTACCTATAGTACCTAGGTTGAAACGATTGTTTTCTGTTAAAGAAGATGCGAAGAATCTTATGTGGCACGTTGATGGAAGAAAATGTGATAATCTTCTTTGACACCCAACCGATTCCCCACAATGGAAGAACATTGATGAAACATTTCCCGAATTTAGTGCAGAGCTAAGAAACTTAAGACTTGCACTTGCTACCGATGGTATAAATCCTTATGGCAACTTAAGTAGCAAACATAGTTCATGGCCAGTTCTGCTGATGATTTACAATCTATCTCCTATGTTGTGCATGAAGAGAAAATACATGATGTTGTCTATGATGACATCGGGTCCTAGATGACCTGAAAATGACATTGATGTTTATCTAAAACCGTTAATTGATGATTTAAAAATGTTGTGGGAAAAGGGCGTCGAGGTCTTCGATTCATATATTCAGAAGAAAACTTTCGTTTGCGTGCAATGTTGTTTTGCACCATAAATGATTTCCCAACATATAGGAACTTGAGTGGTTACAGTGTTAAAGGTCATTTTGCATGTTCGATTTGTGAAGGAAATATTAGTTATCTTCAACTAAAGCATGGGCAGAAAACTGTGTACACAAGACACCGAAGATTCCTTCCTCGAAATCACCCTTACCGTAGATTGAAAAAAGCATTTAATGGAACTGTTGAAGATGATGTAATAGGGAAGAAGTATACAACCAGGTGAGGAACATTGATGTTGTCTTCGGAAAACATAAAAAGAAGACCATTGAGAAAAACATTTGGAAAAAGTGATCAATATTCTTTAATCTTCCATATTGGTGTAAACTTGATGTGCGACATTGCATAGACGTGATGCATGTTGAAAAAAAATGTATGTAATAGTGTTGTTGGGACTTTACTAAACGTGAAAGGAAAGACAAAAGATGGAGTAAAAGAACGACAAGACTTGGTTGACATGGGAATCTGTTTTGAGTTACATCTGCAATCCATAGGAATACGCACCTATCTTCCTCCAGCTTGTCACACTCTTTCAAAAAAAGAAAAGCAATTTTTTTGTCAATGTTTACATAGTGTGAAGGTTCTACAAGGTTATTCATCAAATATTATTAGCCTTGTTTCTATGCAAGATTTAAAGTTAGTTGGTTTAAAGTCTCACGATTGTCATGTCTTAATGCAACAACTTTTACCAGTAGTTATTCGAGCCATATTACCTGCTTTTGTTAGAGGTATTCTCACACGTTTGAGTTTGTTTTTCAATGCCATTTGAAAGAAAGTTGTTGATCCTCGACAGTTAGATGATTTGCAAAATGAGGCCATCAGACTATTGTGCCAATTGGAAATGTATTTCCCACCCTCATTTTTTGATATCATGGTTCATTTGAGTGTCCATCTAGTTAGAGAAATTTGAATATGTAGGTCAGTTTTCTTGAGGTGGATGTACCCGGTTGAAAGATACATGAAGATCTTAAAGGGATATGTTAAGAATCAATTGATACCAGAAGCTTCAATTATAAAGCGCTACATTATAAAGGAAGCCATTGAATTCTGCTCAAGTTATATGCCAAGTTGTGAACCAATAAGACTTCCAAAGAATGGACATGAAGATAGACGTGAAGGAAAGGGAGTTCGAGGAGTGAAGATTGAAAGTATTAGTGGAAAAGAAGTTAATCAAGCTCATTTGTACATATTAAACAACACAGAGGATGTTATTCCTTACATTTCACAACACATTTATGAAATTAAGTCTGCACATCCACGTATGAGTGAAAAGTGGACACTTCATGAACATAACAAATCCTTTTTAACTTGGTTTAAGAAAAAGATTTACGGGACTCCAAATGTTTCTAAAAAACTAGTGAGACTACCTCGTGGACCTAACACCGATGTGATCACTTTCGACGGCTATTACATAAATGATGACAAATTTATGAACACCGAAAACGGCGCCACAAAGTTGTTTGACCCTCGGCAAGTGTGACCGAATCGTATCAAGTAATAAACTCGGTAAGACCAAGTATCGTTCTCCCAAAGGACTCACGGCCTAGTTAGTTATTTGATTCGTTGATTATTTAAGGTGAACGATTGATTGTAGGTTTTTAATGCAAAAGACAGTAATTAAACATATATGCATGAATGTGATCAATGGCAAAAAGAGTAAAACAAACACGGGATGAATTATATGGATGAGTATGTTGTTGGGGTTATCAATTTCATCTTATCCACTCTCATATACTTTAGGAATTCATCAATCTTTTCATCAATGTTAATACCACTCTCTAAATTACCTTGTCAAGAAGGCCTAGTAGATTTGTGACTCGGTTACCTGATGTCTCATCCTGTCGGGTTGCGGAGGAGAAGTTAACGGTAGTGATTGATCCTCGATCGGGTGCTCCTACTGGGCACATGGAGAAAAATTTAGGAGTTACTTGAGCGTATTGCAAAAACACATGTCTCTATTGTCGTTAACTGTTGGGATGATGTCCTAGAGGTTGAGAAAAATCTACTATGGCAGGATATTTTGGTATGTTTAAGATGTTTTACTTTCGTCATTGACTTTTTTTTTTTGAACATGCTTTAACATTAATTTCGTTTCTAACAACAAAATTAGAATATTCTTAATCATGAGAGGATAAGGAAGAAGACTTTATCCCACATTGCAGTCCGATGGAAGGACTTCAAGACTAGACTGACACGTCTATACGTCTTTGGCTCTTAACAAAACGACACTCCTTGTGCAAAATATAAAATAATTGAGGAGGAGTGGGTGTAGTTTAAAGCATCTAGACTTTTTGATGATTGGCAAGTATGTTTTTTAATATTTTGCTATAGTCACACAAGATGTTAATTTGTGATTTATGCTTAATAATTTTCATTGTTTTATAGGAGAAAAGGATAGTCCCTCAGCAGAGGCAGAGGCTTAATGATTGATAACGGTTGATTTCACCGTTATTTGAGAGTAAATTTTGATAACAAATGAACCCTTTTTCACTTAGAAACTTGCTTGTTCTCATGGTTTTAGCTTGTTTTGGTAAATAAGAGAGTTGAGGTTATACTTGAAGATTTTATCACTAAATTCCCTTGATTTTGTAGGAAACTGGGATGAATTGGAAGAGGAGTTAAATGTGAAGAAGTTGGATCTCAGAAATGACAGAAAGAGCAACAGAAGAGAAGGATGCTAAAGATCGTAGAGCGCTTGGGCGCCCTTTTTTGGGGCCCTTAGCGCAGGAGTCACGCAGTCACGCCTAGGTGCCCTTTTTGGGGCGCTGAGCACCAGCCTTTCAAGGACGTTAAGCGCCACTCCTTCGTAAGCTCGCTTGGGCGCCCTAAGTAGGGGCGCTGAGCGGTGTGAACGTTAGCCCATGATACAATTCAACCCTATTTAAGGATTTGCTCGACCTAGAGAGAATATCTTTTAACATAATTGACACAAATTCATATTTTCTCCAACTCTTTCGAGGCAAAAGTGAATGCAAAAGCTCTCATCTTCAGTTTTTAGGGTTTATCTTTCATTCTCATTCCATTGTTCATCTAGTTTCCCCATGACAAGGGGGAACTAAATTCAATTTGTTGTTGGGGTATGATGTAACCTTGTGAACTCTCATGTATTTGAATTGGTTTTAATTATATATGCTTCTTTCATCAATTGTTAGGGATTTTCTTCTTTACTCTATGCTTGTTATGTTTTGATCGTTCATGGCATGATTTAATGGTCTTCTTTGTTATTGGGAAATAGCTAGAAACCACGATCTGGAGAATTTCTCCCAAGAGCAATATTGCCTAGGGATACGGATAGGAGGATTGGTCATCTTAAGCTTTTAATTGTAATGCAGAATTAATTATTAGGGATGCAAGAGATTGTGGTCTAGTAATTAAGGATAGGCTTTCTTCGCCGAGGGATCGGGTTTTAAGTACTTTAGAAAGTGACGTTAACAATTGAATGAAGAAGACGAATTTGTATATGCATGAGAGTAATATAGGTGAAATCTAAACCACAACAACATACTCATCTCATAATTTCAATATCATTCATTCACCTTTGTATTTTTCTCCAATTGATCAAAACTGCATTCATATTTACTTTCTTGTTTTTGCATTCAAAACCAAAAATTGTTCTTAAGTCTTAATTAGTTAAGTAATCATGACTGTTTAGTGTCGTGAGTCTCTTGGGAAACGATACTTGGTCTTACCAATTATTATTACTTGATATGATTCGGTACACTTGCCGACATCTTAACAAGTTGTTGGTGCCGTTGTCGGGGACTCGTGGTTTAAACTATACTTTTGTGTGATTCTTAACCGATTAGACTTTATCTTTAATTTTATCTTTTTATCTTTACTTTTATTTTTTTTATCTTTTTATCTTTTATGTTTTTATGTTTTTATCTTTAATTTTTATTTTATCTTTAATTTTATCTTTTCTATCTGTTAGTGCTAATTGGGTGCTCTAGTGTTTTGTTCTCTAGTGTATGCAAGGTACAATTCGGACTAGAAGCACAAAAGTCTTTGAACCTCTTCTTGTAGGTCTGGATAACAGTAGAAGAAAAAGGAGAGACAGGACGTCCAGAGAACTTTTCCCTTCTCCTAAGACTCTTTTACAACCTTCACCTCAAAGATCTGACTAGCGAACAGACAATATGGCTAAGGAGAAGAATGGTAGATGTTGACGGATTGGCAAGTGTACCAAATCGCACAAGTAATATAAAATGGTAAGACCAAGTATCGTATCCCAGAAGAATCTCGGCACTAGACAGTTGTGTGATAACTCGATTAATTAAGAGTTAAATAAAATGAGATCATTGGTTTAAGATGCAAAATACTGAAAATTAAATATGAATGCAATTTGATCAATAGCAGAAAAACAAAATGATAAACGGATGTTGTTTGTAATGAGATGAGTATGTTGTTGGGGTTAGATTTGACCAAATTCCCTCTCATGATGTAAGAATTCTTCTTTATGCATTAATGTTAACGTCACTCACTAAACCACCTAAACCCGATCCCTCGGCGAAATAGGTCTGTCCTTAATCACCAGTTCATGCAATTCCTAGCATTCCTAGTAATTAAATGTGAAGATCAAGAGCTTAAAGACGACCAAGACTCATACCCTCATCCCTAAGCAATATTACTCTTGGGAGAATTCAACAAGAACCTGAATTGTAAGGAACCTCCCGGCACTCATGCAATGAATTAGTTAAACAAAGCATGTAATAAGCACAGATGAATTACTCTAACAATTAATGAATGTTTGGTCCTTTAAATAGAGCGACAGCAGAACAGAAACAAAGCCCAAGCCCGAGTCGTCGGCGCTCAAGTGCCCCACTTAGGGCCGCCCAGGCGGCGAGCGGTGGTCGTCCACGCTCAAGGCTAGCAGAAGACGCCCAAGCTTTGAGCCTCCGGCGCTTAAGCGCCCCAAAAGGGACGCCTAGGCAGTGAGCAGTGGTCTTCTGCGCCCAAGCCTTAGAGATGATGCCCAAGCTTCGTGCATCCGACGCTCAAGCGCCCAAAAAGGGGCGCCCGGGCAGTGAGCGGCACTTTTCTGCGCTCAAGCTTCCAAAAAACGCGCCCAAGCTTCGAGCACTCCTCCCTTCTGGTGCTTTTCCAGGCCTTTTTGAGCTCCATCTCTATGGCACTTCATCCCTGCTTTCCATATTATCTCATTTTCTATCAAAACAAGTGAAATTAGTCATAAAATCATTAAATTCAACCTTAACTCTCTTATTCACACAACTTAACAGAAAAACATGATTCCAAGCAAGTTTCTAAGCAGAAAAGGGTGCATTTAGTATCAAAATTACATCACATATAATGGTATTTTCAACCATTATCAGTAGACGTACCTTGGCACATTATGCAACAATCATTGGCCCTCATCATTTTAAAAGCATTGCAAGGCCGAGGGTTAATGCTGCAAATATGGAGATGAAGTCTGCTTTTATTCAATTGTTAAAGAGCAACATATTCAATGGATTATCACATGAAATTCCATATGAGCATTTGACCACATTCAGTGAGATATGCAATATTGTGAAGATAAATGGCGTGCCAGATGAAGCTATTAAGCTTAGCTTGTTCCCTTTCTCTTTGGGAGGCAAGGCTAAGATGTGGTTGATCTCTTTTCCAGAGAACAGCTTTACTGAATGGGAAGCTGTGGTTGCAAAGTTTTTGAACAAATACTTCCCACAATCAAAAGTAAACAAAGGTAAACAAGAAATTTCTTCTTTCAGGCAGGGCATGGATGAAACATTAGGTCAAGCATGGGACCGATTTAAAGGCTTGCTGAGAAAGAAGCCTACTCATGGTTTTGATGAACCTACAATAGTCATTCTATTCCTTGGAGGTCTAAGCTCACAAACTAAATTGATGCTACATGCCTCAGTTGGAGGTAATATCAAGTGGAAGACTCTAGAGGAAGCTTATGATTTGATTGAAAATATGGTTACAAATGATAATAAGATGCATAGTGAAAGAACTCAACTTCAACAAAAAGGAGTTCTACAACTACAATCTCAAGATGCTCTGCTGGTATAGAATAAGATTATGACTCAACAACTGGAAACTTTGCTGAAGAAAATCTCTCAATTGCCAAGGGAGTTGTAGAATGTTTCTCAAAATCAACAACAACTTTGTGAGTTGTGTGGTGGAGATCATATTAATGGTCAATGTGCTATGCTGGAAGTTACCCAAGAGGAAGCCAATTTTATGGGTCAAGTTAATCAATTTCGTCCAGGTAATTACAACCAAGGATGGAAACCTCACCCAAGTATGGGTCAAGGGCAAGTTGGGCAATTCAATAGACCACAACAACAAGAGTGGCAACAACAACCTTCCTTATCTGACAGGATGGCAAAGCTAGATGACACACTTCAACAACTTATGCAAGTATCCAACTTTAATCACAAAAGCACTGCCGCTGCAATTAGAAGGTTGGAAACTCAAGTTTGTCAATTAGTTAAGAAGATGGAAGATTTTGGGGCTAATACTGAAGTTACTCCTAGGGAGGAGTGTAGAGCCATTATTACTAGAAGTGGCAGGGTGTTAGATGAGAGAAAAATAAAGAGAAAAGAAAAAGAGAGGTTGAGTGAAAAAGAAGAAAGTGAGAGAAAAGAAAAGGAGAAAGATGAGGGGAGAGAAAAAGAAGAAGAGGACGAGAGAAAAAAAGAAAAAAATGTTTGAAAAACCTCTTCCTTATCCAAAGAGTTATTCTAGGAAGGAGAAAGAAAAACAGTTTGAGCGTTTTATGGAAATTTTCAAGAAATTGGAGATTAACATACCTTTTTCTGAGGCACTGTAGCAAATGCTTTCATATGCTAAATTTTTGAAGGAACTTGTCACGAAAAAGAGGAAATACATTGAAGAGGAAACTATTGAAGTGCAAGGGAATTGTAGTGCTATCATACAGAAAATATTACCTCCTAAGTTTAAAGATCCAGGAAGCTTCACCGATCCATGTACTATTGGGAAGTTAGCTATTGGAAGGGCTTTAATTGATTTGGGAGCCGGTATCAACTGAATGCCGCTTTCTATGTTTAAAAAGATTGAAGGGTTGGAACTCAAGCCTACTCGGATAACCCTTCAATTAGCGGATAGATCTCTTAAATACTCGTATGAGGTGGTTGAAGATGTGCTTGTGAAAGTAGACAAATTCTTATTTCTGGTGGATTTTGTCAACATGGAGATGGAAGAAGATATTGATGTGCCTCTCATTCTTGGGCGACCCTTTATGAAGACAGCTCGAGTTTTAATTGATGTGGAGAATGGCAAACACTAGGTGAGAGTACAAGATGAAGAAGTGAATTTTGACGTGTTCGAAGCCATGTCTCATTCAAAAGACGATAAGGCATGTTTTCATCTTGACACATTAGATGAAGTATGTATGATTCAGGAGAGGATGTTAAATTGTTCTTCACCTTTGGAGAAAACGCTCATTGATGCATGTGAAGATTTGAATGAGGAATAAGAGAAATTTATTGATGAATGAGGTTTCTAATAGGGAGATAAAGAGGATTTTGGAGAAGACCATTCTTTCATCAAGGAAGGATTGGTCTTAGAATCTAGATGATGCACTTTGGGCATACTGGACTGCAATGAAGACTGTTATAGGGTTAACACCTTTTCAGTTAGTTTATGGAAAAGCATGTCATTTGCCAGTGGAGATGGAGCATCGAGCTTTATGGGCATTAAAATTCTTAAATTTTGATCCCTTTGACACTGCTAATAGAAGAAGAAGGCAAATTCTTGAGCTGGAAGAGATGCGTTTGCATGCTTATGATTCTTCCAAGAATTACAAAGAGAAGATAAAATTTTATCATGATAGGAAGCTGGTAAAGAAGGTTTTTCATCCAGGGCAGCATGTGTTATTGTTCAATTCACGTCTAAAGCCTTTTCCTGTAAAATTGAAGTCTAAAGCCATTCACGATTAAGGACGTCAAACCGCATGGGGCGATTGAGTTGACAGATCCAACTTCTGATGATCCACAAAGAAGATGGGTGGTTAATGGGCAACCTTTCAAGCATTATCTGGGTGGAAAGATTGAGCATCTTTCCACAGTTATGAAGTTGGTGGACCCTTGAGCATAATGGTGTTAAGACTCCGGCAAGTGTACCGAATCGTATCAAGTAATATAAAATGGTAAGACCAAGTATCGTATCCCAAAGAACTCACAGCCTAAACAGTTATGTGATTTCTTGATTAAATAGGACTTGAAAACAAACTCTTTTAGGTTTAGAATGCAAATACTAAAAAGTAAATATGCATGCAATTTGATCAATTGGACAAAAGTACAAAGATGAACGGGTTTGATATTATGGAATGAATATGTTGTTGAGGTTAGATTTCACCTTGTTTACTCTCATGTATATGCGAATTCTACTTCTTCATTAATGTCAATGTCACTCTCTAAAACACTTAAAACCCGATTCCTCGGCTAAGAAAGTCTATCCTTAACTATTAGTTCATAGGATTCCTAGCATTCCTATTAATTAATTCTGAAGAACAGAAGCTTAAGCCAACCAGAACTCATACCCCCGAGCAATACTGCTTTTGGGAATAATTCTCCAGATCATGAATTGTAATCTACCTTCTGGTACTCATGCAAATCGTACATCATGCTAAAGAATGAGTTAAACGAAGCAAGCATTACGCAAAGAAGAATTATCCTCACAATTAATGAAAGAAGCCTATAATATCAAGAATCAATTCAATACATGAAATTTTACAAAGGTTACATCATCCCCAACAACAAATAGAGTTTAGTTCACCATTGACATGGTGAAACTAGATGAACAATGGAAAAAGAATGAAAGATAGAACCCTAGAAATTGAAGATATGAGCTTCCGCAGCCAAATCCACCTTCAAGGCAACAAGGAGTGTGTTTCTAAGCCTATTCCATCCAAAGATACAAAGCCTAGGACGTGCAAGTCCTTAAATAGAACATAAAAATAACAGAAAACGAGTCCAAGCCCATGAGATTGGCGCTCAGCGCCCCACTTAGGGCGCCCAGGGTGTGCAGGTCAAAACTAGCGCTCACGGTCAGCTCAAAGGGTAAGCAGGCGTGGTGCGGTAAGAAAACTAGCGCTCAACGCCCTTTTTCTGCGCTCAGCGCCCTTTTCTGCACTTTGGTTGACTTTTCTGCACTCTGGTTGACTTTTACGCATTCTGGTTAACTTTTCTACACTCTGGTTGACTTTTCTATAGTTTGGTTGACTTTTCTGCATTCCAACTATTTGGTACTTTAACTCTTCTTTCAAATAATTCCAATAGCCTATAAAATCAAGGGAATTTAGTGATAAAATCATCATGTATAACCTCAGCTCTCTTATTCACAAACTAAAGCAAAAACATGAGTTAAAGCAAGTTTCTAAGTCAAAAATGGTGTTTTTAGTATCAAAATTAAGTATCAAATAACGGTAAATTCAACCGTTATCACAACCCCAAACTTAGAACTTTGTTTGTCCTCAAGCAAACAAAATGTAACTTGGCTTTCAAACAATCAATACAATGGTGTCAACACCTTTCAAAACCTTTTATTTCAAGACAAGTAATTGCTCATATCAGCTTATTATAAAGAATATCAATCAAGATGAATAAATGTCTTGATTCAATTAAGCTCATTGCGGTGCTCACATAATCACAGAATGTTCATTAGATGCTATACTCATGAATGATCACCCAAGGAAAGATGTAATCATACATACATGGAACTACTGCTCACCAAGAAAAAGTGTTTCTCTCAAACACATAGGTGTATATAAAGGTGACTCATTCACTCTACTATCACAATGTCACATAAATCAACTTTGCTTGTCATTTAACCACAATCAATCAAACTCACAAGCAAGTATCATCACAAGGGCTTTTCTATGGCTTGTAATGTGGCTAGGCTAAAAAGAAAATTGGTTTTTTCGGATCACAAAATCCTTGAGTTAAGAGAGTCATTCATAATTTCATCATTTAACACAATCTCTCTTTCCAAGAAACCATTCTCACTTATTCCCAATTTTCCCTTCCATTGCGCTTTTCTTTTTCTTTCTTTTCTTTTCTTTTTCTTTTGCTTTTCATTTGCTCAACACTTAGCTCAATGCTTATTCTCTTTATTTTCCCTTTTCAGATTTCCCAACAACCCCAAACTTAAACCTTTATCAATCCCACACAAATATTCTCAACTTAACTCAAGGTAAAGATTTCAAAAAGGGTTTTCATATCATGTTTAAGGCTAAAGGTTCAAAGGATAGAACACATTGTGCTCTCTTTTATTGGGCTAAAATCATGCATTGGTTAAAAAGGGATAACAACATATGGCCTTGATCATATGACACATGCAAGCAAGTGATTCAATCATAGAAACCTGGGCAAAATCATTCGTGTTTTCAAAGTATAGCAATCATTCACAAAAAAAAAAAAATCTGGAGTTCAATCCTCACACAGGCTAATTCAAGTTCCAACATTTATATAAAAATCCTACTCAATATCACAATCACAAGTTTACCTCATGCATCTGTTTCACAATATTGTGAGCAACCACCTGTATATCAACATCATGCATCATCTCAACATCAATCAATATAATCAGCATCATAAAGCAACACTCATCACAAACATCATATCATCATTAAACCATTGCATCACAGATTAAGTTTTAAGCCAAGTACATTGATGGACAAATTTATGAACACCAAAATGTGATGTCACAAACTTGTTTTACAATCGGCAAGTATGACCGAATCGTTTCAAGTAATAACTCGGTAAGACCAAGTATCGTTCTCCCAAAGGACTCACGGCCTTGTTTAGTTGTGTGATTTGTTGATTAGCTAAGACTTAAGAACGAAATAATTGGATTT
>JAHCHA010013465.1:857390-888008 GCA_027742795.1 Vigna hirtella | reverse complement strand
AAATGAAGTAAAAATAAAATAAAATAAAGCAAAATAAAATATAAACATGAGAGAAAATGAATAAAAACGAAACAAGGTAAAAACAAAGGACAAAAATAAAAGAAAAAGGGAAACGAAACAAAACCATCATATTTTTTGAGACTTCGTATCAGGTTTATCTTTGTCCGTTTATTTTATTTTATTACCTCTTCTTAACTCTAGATTTTTTTAACTACCCGGACGAAATTAGGTATTAACACTTGCATTCAAATTTATTTTCCGCAATATAAACACAATGATTTCGTTGACAAGTCCTAATTAATCAAGAAACCATATGAATGTTTAGGCCGTGAGTCTCTAGGGAAACGATACTTGGTCTTACCATTTATTATTACTTGATACGATTCGGTAGACTTGCCGGAGTGTTAACAACAACCAGAACTCATACCCCAATTCCTGAGCAATACTACTTCTGGGAATAATTCTCCAGATCATGAATTGTAATTTACCTTCCGGTACTCATGCAAATCATACATCATGCTAAAGAATGAGTTAAACGAAGCAAGCATTATGCAAAGAAGAATTATCCTAACAATTAATGAAAGAAGCATATAATATCAAGCATCAATTCAATACATGAAAGTTTACAAAGGTTACATCATCCCTAACAACAAATAGAGTTTAGTTCACCATTGACATGGTGAAACTAGATGAACAATGGAAAAAGAATGAAAGATAGAACCCTAGAAATTGAAGATAGGAGCTTCCGCATCCAAATCCGCCTTCAAGGGAGCAAGGAGTGTGTTTCTAAGCCTATTCCGTCCAAAGATACAAACCCTAGGACGTGCAAGTCCTTAAATAGAACATAAAAATAACACAAAACGGGTCCAAGCCCATGAGACTGGCACTCAGCGCCCCACTTAGGGCGCCTAGTGGTGTGCGGGTCAAAACTGACGCTCAGGGTCAGCTCAGAGGGCAAGCAAGCATGGTGCGAGAAGAAAATTGGCGCTCAGCGCCCTTTTTCTGCGCTCAGCACCCTTTTTCTGCACTCTGGTTGACTTTTCTGCACTCTGTTTGACTTTTATGCATTCTGGTTGACTTTTCTGCACTCTAGTTGACTTTTTTGCACTCTAGTTGACTTTTTTGCACTCTAGTAGACTTTTCCGCATTCTGGTTGACTTTTCTGCATTCCAACTATTTGGTACTTTAACTCTTCTTTCAAATCATTCCAATAGCCTACAAAATCAAGGGAATTTAGTGATAAAATCATCAAGTATAACCTCAACTCTCTTATTCACAAAACTAAATCAAAAACATGAGTTAAAGTAAGTTTCTAAGTCAAAAAGAGTGTTTTTAGTATCAAAATTAAGTATCAAATAACGGTAAATTCAACCGTTATCACTCGTGACGTTAAACAACCGCTGACTGGGAGGCAACCCAGCTTTCTGAACTTATCTTTTTAGTTTATGATATGTTTAAGTTGGTTAATATGTACTTGGCCAAATGAGGTATGTTTGGATGGTTTAGCTAATATGTTTGTGATGAGTAATTACTATCTTGTGCTGCTTTATTGTGTGATTGATATTGGGATGATGCATGGTCTAGTCTTATATACAGGTTGTTGCTCATGATTGTTAGAAACTAATGCATGATGTCAATTGTGATTAATTTGTTGGGCAGGATGTGATTAAACTGTGGAACTTGAGCTAACCTGTGAGAGATTGAGCTCTAGAGTTTTTGATTGATTGAATGCCATTGCTTTGGAAACATGATTAATTTTGCCTAAGTTTCTACGATTGAACCACTTGTTTGCTTGTTACACATGATCAAGGCCATGTTTTCTTTTCCCTTAGAGCCAATGCCAATATGTGAACCCAACAAAGAACAATGTTTCTCTTTATCCTTTAAACCTTGAGCCTAATGTTGAAAGTTGAAAAACCCTTTTTGAAATCCTTACCTTGAGGTAAGTAGAGTATGTGGTAATTGAGAATGGTTCAAGTTTGGGGTTGTGAGAAACCGGAAAGAACTTTGTGAAATTCATTGAAAAGCATTGAGCCAAAGTGTAACACCCCAATTTTTCGAGATGTCATAGTGTAAATTTTTTTCGAAACTTTTCTATAAAACATTTATTTCGGATAATCAAACTTTATTCAATTAAAAATGCGGAAGCAAAACATAATTATAAACGTTGTCTGTTCAAAACGAAAATCTCAAATAATGTCGTTTACAATAAGAATATCAAGTCTGAAAACTTTTAAATGGAATAAACAATCTTTCCCAAAATCAAATATCCCAACTCTCACGTCAGCTACTTCGATCTAGTTTTATCTGCAACGCCATTTACTCTCGTACAAGTACAAAACATTATCATAGCATACAACAAAACATATTCATTTTAATCACACGGTAATATAATCACATAAACATATTCCATCGCAACATTATCATCATAGTCAAGTCATTCATGAACCAATGTCGTTTCCTTATATTGTGTCGTCATGACCTGTTATCACTAACAGGGACCTGTTCTCACTAACAGGGACCTGTTCTCACTAACAGGGCAATTCGAGTCGTCTTCCATCGCAACTTCCGACCTATCTCCTCGACTTCTCAAGGACTAACAAGTAAAAACACTGACACTATACGCATCAGTGCACTATACTCAACATGAGCCGAAGTCTTTTGGGCGAGACATCCACCTCCCCGCGTAGAGGGAAGTGATACTCGAATCACTATCTCTAAACGAGAGTCCAACACATTCTTAACATAGCGCAGTATGAAAAGTTCATTCATGACCAACGACAGTACAAGGAAATAACATAGCTTCATATTCACATCACAATTCTATACACATTTTCATTATCATGCATTCCCCACAAATCATAAGATTTATCTCACCATTATCAAAATATACATAGTCTCAACAATATACATTGCCCACCAATTAGAAAGCTTATAACACAACCTCAATATCTTTCATGCATAGTGTCAATACTATACATTAACTCACCAATCACAAATCTCAATACATTCCACACTTAATCTCAATAATAAACATCAATTCATCAAATACAAGATTCTACTACACCATATAAAATACGACTTCATATACAACTCCACAACATCTAAAACAAAATACTACGACTTCAAGTAAATCACCACAGAAACATATAGAATTACTACAACTTTGATAAAGTATCACCAAAACACATAAAATATAAAAATATTCAACTTTTATAATTTATTTTATATACATAATAATTCCTCAAATTAAATTATGAAAATCACTCGTGCCAACTCTTAATTTATACATACTTATTAACAAAACAACAAACACTTTGTTGTTATATAATTTAATTTTATGACAGCCAAAAAGTTTAATCCATGCTAAACTTAATAATTCTAATATTTATATATCATAATATAAATATTAAATATAACTTATCCCTGCTAAGTTTCTATACGGTTATATATTAAATATTAGATGAATTAATTGTTGTTTAGACCGATTAAACTGCTTGATTTGGGTCTGGAACTAGGAAGAATGCATGTGGGTGGAGATTACAGAAATTTCCCCTGAGCGCGATCCTGGCATAATGGTTTTTGTGCTTATTTCACTTGCTAGTTTTGATGCACAGGTTGCGCTGAGGGGCTCTGTTTGCCCTTAGCGGTGATAGGAATGGTTTTAGGGAGTTGTTTGTGGTTTACTAATGTTTAATGATGTTTCTTGTGGTTTTGTGAATTGTGTTTTATGTAGGGATGGCCTCCTCATCGGGCAAGAGGATCAAGACTTTGGGATCAAAGAGGAAGGATAAGGAACCAGACCGCTACTATTCCAATAAGTTGCTTTCTCGCAACCATGAGCGCCACTTCAATGTTGTCCAAGATAGGAGGCTATTAATGGAAAGGAAGGTTTGACTGATACCTGATTTTGCTCCACGGTTTGGAGAGCAATTGGAGAACAAGAACTGGGGGAGGCTAGCCACTTACCCTGCGCCAGCTAACATAGCAGTGGTGAAAGAATTCTACACCAACGCAAGGAGATTGGGTGATCATCCTGCTGAGGATTATTTGAGCTATGTTAAAGGACACGCCATTCGGTATGACCCTGGTTCTATCAACAGATTTTTAGATACTGAATGGGATGATGAACAGTGTCAGTTTGCTCTAAATATGGAAGAAGGAGTATACTTTGGTGATGTGGAGAGTGTGCTACGTGTGCCTGAAGGGCACTTTCGGAGAAACAGGAATGGCGCAGTTGTGAACATCAGGAGAGCTGATCTGACTCCTCTAGCAAAGTATTGGATGGCATTTTCTCATGCTAACATCCAGCTGTGCTCACATGTCTCATATATTACTGTCAGTAGGGCGCTTCTTTTGTACTGTGTGCTCAGAGGGATGAGCATTAACATTGGCCAGGTCATAGCCAATGAGATACAGGTGTGTGCAAATACCATGAACAACAAGGCACCTTTGGGGCATCCCTCTTTGATTACACACCTATGTTAGCTAGCTGGAGTGAATATCTCTACATCGCCATTTGAGAGGCCTAGGAAGGCCATTGATGAAGCCTACTACAGACAATATTGTGGCGGAGATCAGACAGCTCAGCCAGTACCACCACGTCATCCTCACAAAGGAAGAGGACCACCATAGGCACCTGCACAGCCTCATGATGCAGAGCCGTTTCAGATGAGAGATATGTATATGTCTCTTATAGATGCTAGGATGCAGTCCATCCACAGAGGGCAGGTGGCCACAGTAGAGATGATCATTGGGATGTATGATACACCCCCAGGACATCGGTGGACCATGGAAGAGTTCAACAATGTGGTGACATGGCTAGAGGAGCAAGCTTAGGCTAGTGGAGTTGGAGCAGCTGAAGCTCTAGCTATGGATGATGATGATGATGAGTTTGAAGATGCTGAAGATGACGAAGAGGATGAAGATTCAGATGACAGCATGGGTTGATGAGGAGCTGAGATAGCATCTACTAATGGATGTTATCACTTCTAGAGCAGGATTTTTTCTATCTTTTGTTTTGTACTGTTGAACTTATTTGCTTCTGTTTTTAGAATAGGTGTGATGTACTTAGTAAGAAACTTTATCTGCTATGATGGTTTGCTTGTTATTTATGGATGATGAGTATTGCTTAATGATTCTTAGATATTGATTGATGTTGAGATTGTGCACTATATGCTGATATACAGGTGGTTGTTCACAAGCTATGTGAACAGATGCATGATGTTGTGATTGTGACTATGATGCTAAGCAGGATGTGTATGTGGAATGATTGGATGAGCTTATGTGTGAGGTTTTGAAATCCAGAGTTTTTGTGATTGAGGGCTATTACATTGAAAGCATGAATGACTTTGCCCAGGTTTCTATGGTTGAATGACTTGCTTGTATGTGTCATATGATCAAGGCCATTTTTTGGTATCCCTTTATTAGCCAAATGCATGATTTTAGCCCAATAAAAGAGAACACAATGTGTTCTATCCTTTGAACCTTAGCCTTGAACATGATAGAAAACACTTTTTGAAAAGCTTTACCTTGAGAAAGAATGTTGAACATTTCATGCATACAACTATGGTACATATAAGTTTTTTAATTGTTATTTAACAATTTGTTTTTTAGTATTATTACTTTTTTAAAAAATATACTTAACTTTATTATTATAGGTACATGGAAACCATCATAGTGGAACAAGGTCGGGCAACAATGTATGGTTTTCTTGAACCTCAGACCATTCAACCATCTGGAAACACATTAGATTCCAGACAATCATATATGCAAACATGGATGACTGAGTCTAAAAGAGGGTTGTATATCGCGTCATACATTGATGCGTATGTGTTTCTCAATATTATCAACTTTTATCAAAATTTAATCAATAAACTCACTAGTTGTTGGTACATGATAGGGGCCATTGGCAAATGATGGTGATCATTCTAAAAAAAGCACAAGTTGTATGGTTTTGTTCTCTTCATTGGAAGATGAAATCGGAATTGAAGTCCTTGTTACAAACGTAAGTATTACATTCATTCATATTAATTCATTATGATATTAATATATCAACTTATGTTTCTAATGTTTCAAATTTGTTTAGAGTTGTGGCTAGAACCAGAGGACAACAAATTGAAATTATATATCCTAAGGTTGGAATTTGTTGATCTTTAACTATTAATTTTCGTAGTCAAATTTAAACCATTACATTTGGCATGTTTAGTGTAACAAACAAAATGATTCCTGGGCATGTGGCTACTACATCATGTCATGGATGAAATCAAGCATCTGAGCAATCAGAGCATATTGGACTGAGGTAGAAATTTACATTTGAAAATCTTACAAATATCAATAAACTTCTCACATTAGAATGAATTTAATAGTAAAGTTTCCTTGATTTTACAGCAGTTCAACACTACCTATGTATTGTCAGATGCCGTAATAGGGAAGATAAGAGAGGAATGGGCATAATATTTGAATAAACATTTTAATTAGCTATAGCTTTAGGTTTTTCTTTAAAGTTTTGCAGCGTTTTGATGATAGTATTTGCTTAGCTTTTAATTTTACTTGTGCAGCTTTTTGAATGGATGTATTGATGATAGCATCGTTTAAACTGTGAATAGATGAATTATGTGAATATATGAATTGGAAAACTGGGTTCTTTTTGTTTTGATGATAGCTTTTGCTTTAGTCTTTTAGTTTTACTTTTTAATTGGAATTTATGAATTGATGATAGCATGGTTTAAACTGTAAATTAATTAATGTTGTGAATATATGAATTGGAAAACTGGTTTCTATATTTCAGGTTTGGTTAAATGAGCAAAAACGAACCACATTTAAAAAAAACACTAAAAGTGACGTCGAACTATACACTTTCCGACGTTCATATATGTATTTTAACGTCATCCTGTTCACCTATTGACATTCATATAATATAGTGGTTTACCATAAAAATGCAACGATGGGCGAGCTTCTCTTTGGCTCAGCGAGCGTAACGTCATGTAAACATAAGTTCGACGTTAACCTTACGTCTAGCCTCCTTCTGTTGGACGTCAACTTTACGTCTAGTCCCCTTATAGTTGACGTCAAATTTTCCTTTAAATATAAATATTTATTCAAATATTAAACGTCGAACTCTTTATTAATCGACGTTTCTATAAACAACAAGTAACGTCGTTTTATGTACTTCGATGTAAACGTTACGTCCAACCTCTTTCTATTAGACGTCAATTTTACGTCCAGTCGTCCAGTCCCCCTTACAGTGACGCCAAATCTTGCTTTAAATATAAATATTTATTCAAATATTAGACGTCGCTCTCTTTATTATTCGACGTCCCTATAAACAGCAAGTAACGTCGATCCTCATAAGTCGACATCAACGTTACTTCCAACCTCTTTCTGTTGGACGTCAACTTTACATCTGATCCCCCTTACAGTGACGTCAAATCTTTCTTTAAATATAACTATTTATTCAGATATTAAACGTCACTCTCTTTATTACTCGACGGGTATATAAAAGAGTAACGTCGGCTTGTAATATAGGACGTCAAATTTACGTCTCTCGATGTGACGTCGGTCTCGAATTCATCATTAAAAGCCCAAAATATTCGATGTTGTACGTTGTTTTTTACTGGTGATTTGGATTTATTACTCCCCGAGTATACAATGAATATATTATCAACTGTCTTCCAGTTTTTTTGTGGATTCTGCAAATCTTGTTTACCTTCATTGTGACTTCTAAGTTCATTGGGACAACTGGCCCTCTTTATTGGAACCTTTTTTATTAGGATAAATTATGTGCGCGGTCTTAGCTTACAGTTTGAAATATATTTCTTGAAGGAAATTTAGTTGCAGTGATTTGAGGTAGACAAGGCTACGACAGAAAGAAATAACTATGAATAGATAGGTATCTATGAATTGGAATTGCTTGATGATAGTGGTACTTCACATGTTTTTTCTTTGGTGGTGTTAAATACTAAAAAAAACTTATTTTTGACGACATAATCCTTAACTAATCTCCCGCTAAACTCTCGTAAAATGATTTTTGTGAGAGATTAACGATGAAATAGTGAAGACCTTATTTTGTACATATAAATAACAAGAGAGTTATTCCCTCACTATTGTTTACTCTTATGTGACAAATACCTCTCTAAAGCCTTGCTAATTAATGAAATGGAAACATGTTAATAATCTCCCTAATTAGCTACAGAATATTTTTGTTAATATCTTAGCTGATTTGTAAATTATAATACTTATTCATAATTTATTCTTAGCAAATTTATCTGTGTTGTAACTTTTGTCCTTGAATCTTACATACACTGTTGCATATAATATAATCATTTAACCAAATCACCAGAACATTATTCATCAATATCAAAGCTTAATGTAGCGAAGAGAGGACCGTCAAGATAGAATGATAAAATAACTCACGGAGTGAAACTTCCATACTCACAACATGCCTGTTTCTGAGGTGACTAAAGATCAACTTTCGGATGGCTAAGTAAGCAAATATCATGACGTGGATAGATCGTAACAATAAAAAATATAGAAAAATTACTCACTTCAACACTTGACATTTTTAGTACAAAAAAAATATTATAGTCTTAATGTTATATATATATATATATATATATATATATATATATATAACAATTAAAAATCAAACACATATACTTAATTATATTAACTATTAAATAACGGCATTTGAAGAAAATTAATACAATGAAATTGTTACATTAAGAGTGTAATTCTTTTTATATAGCAAAAACAAAAATGTCAATACTTATTTCATTTTAAATTCTTCGCTCAATCAACAATTTACGGTGTCATTGGTGGAAAGTAGTTAAAGGTGTTGACTTGTGTGATAATAATAACAAAATACCAAATACACAATACAATGAGATACCAATCATAAAAGATGAAAATTTCAATTGGCTGTTATTAATCAGGCTAAAAGGCCCCCAAACGAAATATCATTTTAATGTAAATTACAACTTTCACCAACTTTGAAAATTGCTACATAATAATAATAATAATAAAACAATAAGGATGACACCGTCTTATGTTGCAACGCTGTGGAGAACGACGGTCTCAATGGTAAGTCCAGGTCCAAAACCAAACAAAACACCCCATTCAAGTCCTTCACCTGTGGTTTTGAGTCCATTTTCAGCAGATTTCCTCCTCATCTCATCCAAGATGAAAAGCACACATGCACTTGACATGTTCCCATACTCACTAAGCACATCTCTCGTGGCCTTCATCTTTTCAGGTTTCAGACCCAACTTTTGCTCAACTTGGTCAAGAATTGCAGGACCACCAGGGTGTGCAATCCAGAAGATGGAATTGTAATCAGAGATGTTCAATGGGTCGAAGGCCTCAGAAAGTGCCTTCCCAATGTTCTTTGAGACAATCCCAGGAACATCCTTAAGGAGGTGAAACGTTAGTCCAACTTCACGAAGGTGGCCATCAATGGCACCATCACTGTCCGGAGCAATGGTCTGTGCAGTCCAAACCAGCTCAAACAATGGCTTCTCAATCTGTGGAACTGGGTCAGAACCAACAATCACTGCAGCTGCTCCATCTCCAAACAGTGCCTGTCCCACAAGGCTGTCTAGGTGAGTGTCACTTGGGCCACGGAACGTAACTGCGGTGATCTCAGAACACACGACAAGCACACGAGCACCCTTGTTGTTCTCAGCCAAATCCTTGGCCAATCGAAGAACCGTGCCTCCTGCAAAGCACCCCTGTTGGTACATCATGTACCTCTTCACATAGGGGCGAAGTCCCAAGAGTTTGGTGAGCTGGTAATCAGCACCAGGCATGTCGACGCCACTGGTAGTGCAAAAGATCAAATGTGTAATCTTGGACTTTGGCTGGCCCCACTCCTTTATGGCCTTCACTGCAGCCTCTTTCCCTAGCTTTGGTACCTCTACCACCACTATGTCTTGCCTCGCATCCAAAGAAGGTGCCATGTAAGCACTCATGTTCGGATTCTCCTTCAGGATCTCCTCCGTCACGTGCATGTATCTCTTCTTGATCATCGACTTGTCGCCTGAAACATAAAAACAATAATTAATTAGGTTTATTCAACACAAACATAACAATCATGTGAAAGTGAAATATATTGATTAAGCAACTTACACATGCGCTGGAACTTCTCCTTGAGATCGGTCATGTGCTCGCTGTTTGTGATTCTGAAGTAGTAGTCGGGATAGGTGCTCTGATCAACGCAGTTTGGTGGGGTTGCAGTTCCAATGGCAAGGATGGTTGCAGAGCCTTCTGCCCTTTGAGCCTGGCGGATTTCGGACACACTCACCATCTTTGTTTCTTTGATAGAACTAATGATGTTGATGATGATGGTGTTTGCTTCGGTTGCTGAAGTTGTGTGTTCGAAAGTGTGGGAGTAGTTATCGTTTTATAGGTATGCTAGTGTGGTTTTGGAAATGGGTAGGTGAGTTGCACGTGCATCACCAATTGCCATCTTACGTTGTATAGTCTACCATGAGTTTGGTGGCATGTTTTAGAAGACCATCTCTACCTCCGTTAACTCATTCATTTATTTTTTATATGACTAATCAATAATTGGTGATATTTATCACGTTGTGGAACTTGGCTGTTGTAGTGGAATATAGGAATTATTCTCCTACCATCAATTTGACTACCTATCTTGTGGGTTGACTTGTTTTAATATACATGTAAATAGGTTTATAAATGGTATATCATACTAATTAGCTTCAATATTTTTATCTTGCTATTGTTTAGCCTTTTACAGTTTAAAAGGATTTGCAGTAGGGATGTTTGAGTTTTACTGTATTTAGAAGAAGAAGAAATGAAAGAAATTTTTTAATTAAAAAGCATTAATAAATAAAAAATAAACAGGTTTTGTATGGTAGTATTGTGTAAGGTTAAGTATAAAACTGTGGTAGCGCAGATGGGTAGGTTGCATGTGAATAAAAGGTGGGATATTATTTTGAAAACAACCAACTTAACAATTTAAAGTAATAATGTTTTAATTATATTTAATTTACCTTTTATTTTAAAATTTTGATGATATTATTATATTATTAAAGTGGTGTGAAATTATTATTTTGGATGAAGGAATATGAACGGGTACAGTGAAATGCAAATAAAATGAGAGATGAGTGATTATTGGTATTATTGTATTGTATATTTTCTACTTGGTTGCTTCGTTGGTAAAGCGACGTTAAGTTCCATGAACCCAGAAAAGAATATGTCCACTCAATATTTTAAATTAAAATCAAAGTGGGTAGTTCATTGTTCAATGGTCAACCTAATGGAGCTACCTACCCGTTTTCTTGGTGTTCTTCTATTTTTACAATAAGTATGAGATAACAATCTTTCGGTGCATACTTTTCTCATTAAAAAAGTATTTTTGTATATGTTTGATGTTACTGGAGTATCAGAGTATCTCTTCATATGGGATATCTTATTTGAATTTTATCTTAACATGTTTATCACTTCAAGGCAACCAATTTTCTTTTATAATAATGTATTTTTACATATGTAATACTGTTACTTGGTGTGAAACATATAAAACACTGTTAAATGCTACTTATAAAACATTTCAAGTTGTTTATCCTGATTAATTTTTCAGATAAAATTAAAAAGCTTCTTAAACAATTTTTTTGGAGAAACTTTCACACTCTCCCAATACACACAATTGATTAGGTTTCCTTGGATTATGATAACAATACTCAAATTAATTCGTCACTTAATAATATATTTTAACTTTTTTCTCTTAAAATTATTTAATATGTGACTTTGGTAAATATTAATAGAAAAAGAAATTGACTCACATTAATGCAAACGAAAATGTTAGATATGTCAACACATCTAACCATGCTAGTTTTCCAAATAATACAAAAATTGTTTAAAGGACGAATATTTTGTAAAGGCGAAAGAGATTTTTTGTGATGATCAAGTATTAAGATAGTTCTCTTCTACCAATTTCGAAAAAAAAAAGTTTAATTAGATATAACGTTGAAGGTCTTTTCTGTCTATTATTTTAGATTTTTTAAAGTTGATTTTAAGTTTGACATTTATGCAAGACACATAAATTAATGTTGGATCCTTAACACCTGACAAAAAAATTTGTTCCTTTTTTTTTAAAGGAAAACAACTGATAATTTTCAATGATAAGTTATGAAAATTACAATACATATTTTGATAATGTATTTGACTCACAAAAACACCAATGTAATTAGAGTCATCACTACAAAATACTCAACCATCTCAAAAGACCAATCAACAATAAAGGAAGACATTATTGTGTTTTTATAAAGCAAAACACACTTTCAATGTGAACAAATTAGAAATTTAGAAAAGTAGCATGAATGCACAATGGCTTATGTTAAACTAACACATTGATTTTTTTTATTATGTGGCTTATGTTCATTTACACAAGCAGTGGAGAAGTAAGTTGTCTCCTAGTGCTAAAAAAAAGTGTGTTCTTTGACTAAGTTGATCAACAAAACATATATTTATGTTACACTACACAACCCAAGCTAATGTTTACTACTATAGATGCAATTTTTCATCAAGTAACAAAGTAACAAAGTTTATATTAGAGAAATTAAGTAACAAAGTTACATCGGAAGATGATGAAAATGTGCAACAATCCAATAATCAAAATCCCCATAATGGGAAAGAATTTGAGCATGAGATCGAATGTTTCCCCCTTATTCTAACAATATATGACATCAACCTAATACAAATCCCATAATGAGAAAGAATTTGAGCATGAGATCGAATGTTACCCCCTTATTCTAACAATATATGACATCAACCTAATACAACAAAAATTTGTTAGATGGTATCACTAGAGATATCCCTAAACCTATTTATATCTTGACTTCACCAATAAGACCAAATACCATATGAGTAATTAAATTTTGAACCAAAATTTGTTTAGTTCAAAATATCAAAATTACAAGTCAATTATCTATTATATATATATATATATATATATATATATATATATATTCCTAACATCGTATACAAATCTTTAGCTAACTCATGGTGGAAGGATGGTAATGAGAAGATGAAATCCTAAAAAAAGGAATTAAACATGAGAATTGGTATATTATTCAATTGGAAAAAAACGAGTAGGATGTCATTGGGTGTATTTCGTAAATGCAGATGATACAAATGAGATATTCAAAGTTAGATTAGTGGCAAAGGGATATACACAAATATATGGAATAAATTACATTGAAACATTTGCTCATAACCAAAATTAGCATAATTCAAGCATTGTTATTTCTAGCTGTAAACCTTAATTGGTCTTTAAAAACAAATTGACGTGAAAGATACCTTCATACATAAGGAATTGTCTGAAGATCTTTATATGTAACCACCAAATGGATGTGAGATCCCACATATACATAGCAAGAAGGACAATAAGTTTAAGAAATCATTGTATAGGCTAAAGTAATTGTCACTAACATGATTTGGTAGATTCACCAAGTCAATGATTGCTTTTGGATATCAATAGAGCAACTAAATCATACCTTATTTCTAAAGAAAAAGGAAGAAAATATTACAATTCCTTTTGTCAACGTTGGTGACATGATGCTTACGATAGATGATCAAGAAGAACGTAAGACATTGAAAGAGTATTTGACAAAGGAATTCAAGATGAAGAATCTTGAACCTTTGAAGTACATTCTTGGAATTGAGGTGTAACGATAAAAATATGGTATTTTTCTCTCTCAACAAAAGTATTCGTTATTTATTGAAGAAATTGTATGACAATATGCAACCCAACAAATTCTCCAATTGAAGGTGTGTTTTAGTTATATATTGAAGAATACCATATTCCAACTAACATTGGAAGATATCAAATACCCGTAGGGAGATTGTTATATCTCTCACATACTAAATTGTATTTAGCATATTCTCTCACCGTTGTTAGTTAATTCATACACAATCCACATTAAGATTAATGTTTAATATTGGTATTGACATCGGTTATAAACCTGAAATAGCCATTGATGTATTGATAGTGGCATATTTTACCATGATTTCAGTATTGAATTAGAGAAAATATCGACTCTTTCTTATCCTTTTTGCCTTGTAAATCCTAGTTTTCTTTTAGTTTAATAAGTGGTTTCATCTTAAGCTTTAATTAGATAAATTGATCATTAACCCCTTTATTTACACACTTAAACTAGTTGGAAGAAGTCTCTCCATCAAATGAAGGTGCTGGAACCAAGGAAAACAGGAAAAACAGCAAAAATATGAAGAACCAGAATCCTACTAAAGCTAGCTCGAGCACCCTATTTCCATGGCCGCTGAAGCGCCAGTGCACCAAGACTAGACCGCGCTGGGGCGCCCCTTGCATATGGGCACTGGAGCGCCATTTTGCTGACTGTCGCGCTGGAGCGCGAACTCAAGCGCGATTGCTGCTGATTTGGCATATTGGGTTTATTTAACCCCAAAATAGAAGGGCTTCGACATCTTTGGCACCCCAGACACAAACTCTCTCAATTGGAGCTCTTAGAGGCGAGCTAGGAGCTGTGGGAACAACTCTTCTTCATCCTTGGGTCTTCCTCCTTCTTCCATTTCACCATTTGTAAGCTTAAGCTCTCCATGACAATGGAGAGCTAATTTCATTCTTGTTGGGGATTGATGTAACCACGGATCTCTTATGTAAATTACAGTTGTTTTGAATGATTATATGCATCTTTCATTGATTGTTAGTGTTTAATTCCTTTACCTAAAGCTTGTATGATTAATTCAACCGTAACATGATTTTAGGGTTTGCTTGATATTGGGAAATATTGGGTGAATCTAGAACTGGATTAAACACCTAAAGGAAATTATATCTAGGGATAGAACTAGGACCTTTGGTTGTCTTGAATCTCAATTCTTAAAGCGGATGAACTTGTTAGGTTTTCCAAGGGATTGGAGTTTAAGAAGTAAGTCTAGACTCTCTCTACCAAGGGATTGAGTTTGAGTAAATTAGAAGATTGACATTGGCTAATTAATGAAAAGGAAGTGATTTTCCATGCATAAGAGTGAAGTAGGTGAAATCATCCCCCAACAATACCATTTCATATCATTTCTAATCTTTCCACTCCTAAGTGTTTGAGTTTCCAAAGTTAAACTTTTACCATTCTAGCATTATATTTACTTTAATTGCATAAAAAACCCAAAAACATGGAATCATCCTTTAGTCTAAGTTAGTTCAAAATTATACAATTGTTTGGTGACACGAGTCTCTTGGGAAACGATATCCAGTCTTACCGGTTTATTACTTGAAACGATTTGGTACACTTTTCAAAGTCTCAACATGTATATGTGCCACATTTTACACTTATTATCTTAAAGAACCAGTGTAATATGTTTCCTTGCAACACTATAAAGTAGCATAGGCATTGATCATTGGAGGCAATGAAAGTTAAAGGTGCAACACAAGTGTGGGTGGTGTTGTGGTGTGGGTCCACAATGTTTGAAGAGGAGCATAGGGCACTCAATTGTTTGTTTCCAGGGTTCGCATTAATGGTGTTTCACAATGCATGGAGTGGATGGGAGGTTGGCTGTTAATGGTTAGTGGAAAAGAACAACACAAAACCCAAACATAACTCGATGGGGGTGGATAATGATGGTTACTCAAGTAACATAGAAAATCCTCAAAATGTTGTGAGCATAAGGGGTGACATGGCAATGGCAATTGCAAGTGTGAGGGATGACAATGATGATGGTGACTACAAGTTCAAGGTGGAAAGAAGTAATTACATGACCAAAAAGAAAAAAAAAAAGAAGTATAGGAAGCGAGATCTATTGGGAAAAAATAATAAGTACATGGGGCGGAGAAAGGAAGAAACAAAAAAGTAGTTTGAATTTTTTATTTAAAAAACACATTACATTAGTTCCTAGTCCAATCAATGTAGTACCTGTAGGGAGGTTCGACACACACATAGATCTCCACACTGGTAAGATATTGTCCACCTTGGGCTCAGCCCTCATGAATTTACTTTTGGTACCACTCCAAAAGGCCTCTTACCAAAGGAGGTATCTTATGTGTATATAAACTCATATTCATCTCTTGTTTTATTCTATGTGGGACTTTGTTTGTATCCTAACAATCATGCCCTCAAACAAAGGACTATGGTTCTCCACCTCCCCTACAGTGAAAGTTTTTTCTTATCCGAGTACACTACAGACCCATGGTCATGCCACTGAGCATTTCTTACTCTCCACCTCCCATGATTCATCTGGATATCTACCACCAGCCACCTACCAGGGCTTCATCTTACCATGGAGGGACGTACTCGTCTAAGCCCGATCACCAGACCTAAGCCATCGGCTCTGATACCAATTGTTAGGAACAAGACAACAAAAGAGAGGAAATAGAGAAATAAACGACACAAGAATTTAACGTGGTTCGGCCAATAAATGCCTATATCCACGACTACACTAGGAAATGTATTTGCATTTTGGTGTATCTTTCAAGTTTTACATAGGGTTGCTTATATAGCTAAAATAAAGAACTACATCCCACAGTATTAAACCATGTGGGACTAAATTAAGCTATATAATACTAAAATTTTCCCACTTGGAGCTTGATTTACATTATCCCCTAGTGTAGTTGTTATCATCATCAATTACTCTTGAAGGTCAGTTGAGGCAATACAAAGCCTTAACTTATTTGTTGTCACAACCTTGGTCAACATATCAGTTGGATTCTCTGCACCTGGAATCTTTGACAAAGACAGGTCTCCATCATTTATCAAGTTTATGATAAAATGATACTTCAATTCAATGTGCTTGCATCTAAAATGAAGAACTGGATTTTTAGCAAGATATATAGCACTTTGACTATCACTGAATAATGGAGGTTCATCTTGCTCTCTCCCTAATTCTTTTAAAAGATTCTTCAACCATATCATCTCCTTTGCTGCTTCTGAGATGGCTACATACTCAGTTTTAGTGGTTAAGAGAGAGACTTTTCCTTGAAGTTTAGACTTCCAACTAATAGTTCTACCACCCAATGTGACAATGTAACCTGTTGTGCTCTTTCTACCATCTAGATCTCCTCCCAAGTATGCATTAGAGAACCCTTGTAAAGTGAGATTGATTCTTCCAAAGGACAAATGCATCTTTGAAGTACCCTTCAAATATCTCAATATCCACTTCACACCTTCCCAATGCTTCTTCCGGGGATTTGATAGAAACCTACTCACAACTCCCACTACATGTGCTATGTTAGGCCTGGTGCAAACCATAGCATACATCAAGCTCCCTACTGCAAAGGCATATGGCAACTTAGACATGTAAGATTCTTCTTCATCTGTTTGAGAAGATTGCCCTTTTGAAAACTTTAAGTGAGTTCTCGAAGGTGTATTCCTAGTTTTATCATTTCCAACATTGAATCTACTAAGCAATTGTTCTATATATTTCTCCTGAGATAAGTTCAAAATACCTTTAGATCTATCCCTCGAGATTTAATACCAAGAATTTGTTTGGTTGGACCAAGATCCTTCATTTCAAAATTTTCTAACAATTCTCTTTTCAACTTGTTAATTTCTTCCATATTAGCTCCTCTAATCAACATATCATCAACATACAAAATAAGGATGATATAGCTGTCAACATATTTTTTCACGCAACAACATTAATCTTCTTCACATCTGTGAAAACCTGAGTTTGTCATAAACTCATTAAACTTCTTGTACCATTGTATCGGTGCTTGTTTCAACCCTTATAGGCTTTTATGAAGCTTGCATACAAGATTCTCCTTGCCTTCTACTTCAAAACTTTCTGGTTGTGCCATAAAGATTTCCTTCTCAAGATCCCCATGTAGGAATTCAGTTTTGACATCTAACTGCTCTAGATGAAGATTTTCTACATCTATTATACTCAAGATCGCTCTTATGGCAGTCATCCTGACAATAGGAGAGAAAATTTTTGTGAAGTCAATACCCTGTTTTTGTTGGAAACCTTTCACTATGAGTCTAGCCTTATATCTTTTATTGCCATCTGGTTCTTCTTTTAACCTATAGACCCACCTATTTTGCAAAACCTTCTTTTCTTCTGGTAGGTTGGTTAAAGACCATGTTTTATTCTTCTAAAGAGACTTTATCTCATCTTTCATTACTAGCTCCCACATAACATATTCATCTCCTTGCATATCCTCAGCAAATGCTTTGACTCAACAGCATCACTCAACAACAAGTAGTGTAATGAAGGAGAATACCTTTGTGGTGCTACAATTGTTCTGCTAGACTTTTTGATCATGACTTCAGGAGTTTCTGACTCTACTATGTGTTCTGGTTTTGACTCAGGCTCAACTTCTGTATTCTGCCTTTTGTTGACTACATCACCCTTAGAAATTTCTTCTAATGAAACTTGTTCTAGCTGTGTTTACCAATTCGGCATTTATGTCTTTATAAAACATGTTTTCATTAAAAGTAACATTTCTACTTTTGATCATTTTCTTGTTTTGGTCATCCCAAAACATGTAGCCATACATGTCAAATCCATAGCCAATGAAAAAACATCGTTTTGCCTTAGGGTTGATAACAGTTGAAAAACTGTTATTTTCATGCTTAAAATTGATACTAAAAGCAACCTTTAACACTTAGAAACTAGCTTGAAATCATGTTTTTGGTCATATTTTTAGAAATAAGAGAGCTGGACAGGTTTATGCTTGATTTCAGTGTTTTTATGCAGGTTTTAAGGTGAATTTGGTGAAAGAAGTGAAGAAGGATAGAGATGGAATCAGAAAAGACATCAAAAAGTGCAAAAGGTGAAGCCGCAACTGCCGCTCAGCGGCAGTTTACCGCTGAGCGGCACTCAGGCAGTCACGTTGGCTCCGCTGAGGGGTGAAAAGGCCGCTGAGGGGAGAAAAACAACTCACGCACTTACCGCTGAGCGGTAGTTTACCGCTAAGCGGCACTATTTTGGGCTTGGGCCTAATTTTCTGTAATTTTAGAATAGTATATAAGCTTTAGGACGTCCTAGGGTTTGTATCTTTGGCTGAGACGAAGCAAACACTCTCTTTTCCACCCCTTGAAGGAAGATCTTGGATGCTCAGGCTACCTTCTCCTCTTTCTAGGGTTCTATCTTTCTTTCATTCATTATTGTTCATCTAGTTTCACCATGAATATGGTGAACTAAACCTTGTATTGTTGTTGGGGAATCAATGTAGTCTTGTGAAACTCTCATATATGGAATTTGTTTTAACATCTTACTTTAAGATACATGCTTTCTTTCATCTTTAGTTAGGGTTTTTCCTCTTTGCTTATTGTTTGCTTTGTTTAACTCATTCATTGCCATGATTATTGATTTTGTCGATATGGGAACGTACGGGGAAATCTAGATCCGGGGAATTTCTCCCAATAGCATATTGGTTGCCTTTAAGCTCCTGAACTTCAGAACTAATTACTAGGAATGCTAGGAATTGTATGAACTCGTAATTAAGGATAGGCCTTCTTGACAAGGTAATTTAGAGAGTGGCATTAACATTGATGAAAAGATTGATGAATTCCTAAAGTATATGAGAGTGGATAAGATGAAATTGATAACCCCAACAACATACTCATCCATCTAATTCATTGAAGTGTTTGTATTCTGTTTTTCTCCATTGATCAAATTCATGCATACATATTTAATTACTGTCTTTTGCATTTAAACCTACAATCAATTTGTTCTTAAGTCTTAAATAATCAACAAATCATATAGCTAAACTAGGCCGTGAGTCCTTTGGGAAAACGATACTTGGTCTTATCTTGTTTTATTACTTGATACGATTCGGTCACACTTGCCGATTGTTCAACAAGTTTGTGGCGCCGTTTTTCGATGTTCATAAATTTGTCATCAAGGGTCCAGTTTATCCCTGCTATTAGAGTCCAATAAAATATATGAAGCACAACCAAAGACTTCCAAGTGTGTAAGACTTACCTCATTTCCATACCACACCTCTTCAGGTAACTTATAATCTAAAGAAACTGATGGTCCTCTATTTATAAGATAGGTTGTTGTGTTTATAGCATCTGCCCAAAATACCTTAGGTAGTCCTAACTGGATCGTCATACATCTTGCTCTCTCATTTAAGGTTTTGTTCATTCTCTTTGCAACACCGTTTTGTTCTGGAGTTCTTGGAACTGTCTTGATCGTTTTGATCTCATTCTCTGAACAAAACTCCTTGAATTCAATGTTATCATATTCTCCACCATTGTCAGACTTCAAACTTTTAACTTTTAAACATGTTTGAGTCTCAACCTCCATTTTCCACCTTTTGAACACATAAAACACATCAGATTTATTCTTAAGAAAATAAACTCATACCTTTCTTGTAGAATCATCAATAAAGGTTACATAATATTGGAAACCACCAAGAGATCTCATTGGAGATGGCCCCCAAACATCTGTATGCATAAGTTCTAACCTTTCAACTTTAAATTTCTTTCCTGTTTTGGAGAAGGTAACCTTTTTCGGCTTTCCAAAGATACAATGTTCACAAGGCCCAACATCAACATGCTTCAAGTTAGGTATTTTACTTCTTGAGACCATGAGTTTCATTCCTTTCTCACTCATATGCCCAAGCCTTTGATGCCACAAAGAGGAATTGTTGCCAACTTCTGCATTTAATTTCATATCCTCATCTGCAATCATGTAAAGAGATCCTTGCTTCTTTCCACGAGCAACAACAAGATTGCCTTTCATTACCTTCCAATGTCCATCTTAAAAGGTGGTGTAATTCGCCTCATCATCCTACTACCCTATAGATATTAAGTTTCTCTTTAAGGCTGGAATATGTCTGACATTATTCATAGTCCACAAGTTTCCATTAGAGGTTCTGATATTAATATCACATTTTCCCACAATATCAAGAGATTTTCCATCTATAAGGTAAACATTCCCAAACTTTTCAGAAACATAGTCAGATAATAGTTCTAAAGAGGGTGTAGTATGAAATAATGCACCTGAGTCCATAATCCATGAGTCAATAGAACTATCTAAACGACATAATAAGGCATCTACAATTTCATCTGTTGCTGTATTTACTGATTGATCATCATATGGCTTCTTTTTGTTGTTGTTCTTCCTTGAAGCCCATCATTGATTTGCAAAATGACCATTTTTCTGACAATTCCATCAAGTGATATCATTTCGTACTTTTGTTTGTGGTCTCCCTTTAAACTTTGATCTACCTCAGCCTTGATTACTACCTCTTTCACTATTTCTTCCTCTATTTTTAGCACTCAATGTTGAACCAGAATTAAAACTGGAAGATTCCACTAAACTTCTCCTGTGAACATCTTTGCTTAAAATCAAGTCACGGATGTTATCAAACTTCAACTTAATATTGCTTGTAGAATTACTAATTGCAGTAATAGTTGCACCCCAACTTTTTGGAAGATATGATAATAAGATTAATCCTTTCACTTCATCCTCAAAAGTTATTGCATTGATGTCGTTTGGCTTCTCCCCTCTCAAGGGTAGATACAACTTCTTTTGATATAGGTAGTCCTCTATCTACATCTTCCAAAACTCAAAGTCACCGCCATCAAATTTCTCGACTTCACCTTCCCTTCTTCCAATGTCATTGCTCCCACTGCTTTTGAAGAAAGCTCTCACAACTTCTATAAACTGAGATTGCCAAGAAAAAAGAAAATCAAACCTTTTCTGATGTGGAAGATCAGACAAAGCTACAACCATAGAGCATACTAAGAAATTGGCTCTGATACCAATTGTAAGGAGGTTTGACACACACAAATCTCCACAATGGTAAGATATTGTCCACTTTGGGCTAAGTCCTCATGGATTTTCTTTTAGTACCACTCCAAAAGACCTCTTATCAAAGGAGGTATCTTATGTGTATATAATCTCATATCCATCTCTTGTTTTATTCAATGTGAAACTTTGTTTGTATCCTAACAATACCTATCCACTTATTTATGAAATAATATTGCATTTTCATTTGTAATGGTTGTGTTTTAACCAATGTAATTTATTGTTGTAAAATATAAACTTTCCACTCGTGGTGAAAAACACATGAATGTTATTATACAAATTTAGGTATATAAAAGTTGCTTCTAAAATAAGAGTTATGTTCAAGAAGAACTCTAACTATAAGATTTCAAAGTTTACGTTGATACAAGTTGGACAAGTGTACTTGATTTAAAAATCAATCTCTAGATACTTTATATTTATAAGAGGTAACATTGTCAATGAGAAGAAAAAAACATAAAGTTGTAACTAGATTCAACATGCACTATTACAAAAAAGTGTATAGATATCGTTCTTTTTATCATCGATAGCGTTTTTTAAGTATTATATATGTGTTATCTATTAATTAATAGCGCTTCTAAAAAAAATGTTATCTATTGTCAGCCACCAATAAATAGCGCTTCTTTAAAAGAACGTTATCTATTGGTTGCTGACAATAGATGACGCCTTTTTAAAAAACACTATCTATTAGTCTAAATTTTTTAAAAAACACAATTAATTTTAGAATAAATATTTTAAAAAATAATATAAAAATTAGTTCTATTATATACAAACACAAGCTATCTCTTGGTTCTATTATACAAAAAATTATATAAAATATTGAGAAAAATATAATAAAGGTCTAAAAAAATGTTCATTAATGTGAATAAAAATTATTGGTACAATAATATTTCAAAATATAATCATTAAGTCGTCTAGTACGTGACATTACATTGCTTTATAAGATAATATATACAATCATAACATATATATCCTATTAATACTTATAAGCATATACATTACCATAACATAACCTATAAGCATGTACTAATTACATGTAAATACCAATTTTCTTAACTTCAATGATTTGACTGTCACGATATTGTGACATAAGCAACTACAAAAGTACTACAAGAAGAAAAATTAATATAAAATTAGTTAATTAAATTTTACTACAAATTAATTATGATAATAATTATAACTTACAACAGTTGGAATTGTTTCTCCTTAGCAGAATGTGATAATAACTTTCATATATTAGACACTCGTAATACCCACAATCATTGTGGTTGGGTTGTTTTGGACACTAGAAATTCAAAAGTAAAAAACATCTTTATTTGAACATAACAGTAAACCAAAACTCCAGTAAACTCCAAATAGATTTTGTCCATCTAATAACTATATACCATATACAATTTAAACTCTTAATAGTAAGTTATACAAATTCAATGCATGAAAAACTACTAACAAATGCAACGATTAAAAAAAAAACTAAGGTTTCACCAGATCTCCATCTTGGTCTCTTTCTCCACATAACTATTGCCTTCACGTAAAAGCTCAACCAACAAGAAGCATGGCGTCACTACTAAGGTAATGGATGAGCCGTCCGCAGCCACAGCGTCTGGGGAGTTATAAGAAAATTGTCTAATACTCTCGATAATTAAGAAAATGAAGTCAGAACTAAGAAAATGAAGTCAGAACTAAGAAAACAACGTTTCAAATTTTCTACACCTAAGAAAATAAAAAAAGTAATTCAGTATTATAAAACAAAAAAAAATAATTATTTCGTCTAAATTATTTCGATTACATATTGTAAAGTACTATAAAACTAAAAAATACTTAATTCTCTCCTTTAAATAATTTCAATTGCATCTTGTAACGGTCAAATTTCATGATAAATCCAAAACTCATAAAACCTACGAGAAACCAAAATTACTTAGGAATGTACAAGTGTCAAAAAGAAAGTAAAGAAAGTGGAAAAGAGATGCATACGAGGCAATAGAGAAAAAAGCAATTCCTCAGTGGCTTCGAGTATGGCATGGCTGAACAAGACAAGAAACAAATCACAATTGAATTCTTACACTTGAAGATCCTGAACAAAGAAATTAAATAATAGAAATGAAACTCATCCAGGAAGTTATATTACCCTAATTATTTTATTATTATTTAATCCTAAACTGCCAATGTGCTGAAAGGAAACACAATCACATTTAAATTAGTTCCTTCAACTTTAAAACAGTAAGCAAGTTATAAATGAATGATAAAAGAGTACTGTTATGACAACTATTTATTCTAGAAAACTAAGAATGCAAAATATCACTATATGAACCTACAAAACAAGCTAAAACTTAGTCAAAACAGGACAACAACTAACAAATCCTAGAATCAACAATTAAAAACTGACCAAACTAATTCCTAAAGTTTTGAACACCCAACTAAGACTAGAACTAAAGCTAACTAGTTATTAAGATTAAAGATGTATAATTTAACTATAGTACCATATTATAATTAAAAGAAAATTCACTGAACTAGCAAAATTCAATTACAGAAACAAAACTACAATCAAGCTAGAGTAAACAAATTCATTTCATCAATATAAAACTGTACATAAACCAATCTACCTATTATCTAAGAAGAAACAAAATATGGTATCTATACTAACTCATTCTATCAAAAACAGATACTAAAAAAGTAAAATTGAGATAAGGAAGATAGAACCAGGGATGAAGTGTAGTTGTAGTGAATTCTAATGTGAAATTGAAGCTTGATTGATCAGAGGATTGACAGCATTAGTAACATAGAAGTCATCCAATAGTAAGAAGAAATTAAGCCCACGATTAGTGATGCAGCTCCAAAGCTGCACCCTTGCATTAATGAACCAATTTGCCACCTGACATGAATCAAATGGAGGCCAGCAAACATCAACAAGACTGAAATTTTAGGGGGTCATTGATTTTTAATGTTGGATCCTCATCAAAACCAAATTTTCTAGGAATAAATGTACACATTTAATTTGTTCCATTTATGTTGGAGAAATAACTACTTTTTATGTTTAACAGCGGTATTGCTTTCAACCTAATTATCATAAAAATTAGCAAACTTACCATACATGTCAACTTATAAATGTTCGTGTAAACATTATATACTCTTTACTGTCAGCTTCGAAAAAGAGTGATTATTCAACACAAGTAATCATTCACAAACATGCACTAATACAATCTTCTACAACTGAGAAAAATATTAACTATCGTACCTGGTTTCTTGTTAAACCAATTTGTCTAGCCAGCAAGTTTTCTCTGAATCCTTTGGATAACTGGAACCAAATGAAAATTGGAAACAGGGGAATTACGGATGGAGGAAGTGCTCAAAGAGCCATGCTCGAAGTATTGAAACAGAGGTTTCAGGAAATCCCCTCTGAGGCCTCCAAGCTTGTCGCATTACACCAAGTTGCTGAAGTGCCTTTTGTTGTCGAAGCTGCTGATCAACATAGCGTAGACGAGGTATTAGCTCTTGTTCTCCAGGGCTCCTTTGAGTCACTTGAATTTGACCACTAATGGTATCACGTAAACACCGAAAGTGACGTGATATTGTACTCAAGGTCAGTGTAGTGTATGATTCAGTTGCTGCACAACCAGCAACCATATCAAAAGATGAAACCACGATCTACATCTAGTTGCAGTACTGTCTATATCTTTTATCAACCTGCCAGAGCAAAGAAAAAATTAAGAGTTACGTCACAAGCTAACACTATCACCACCATGATCACTCACACTAGTTGTGTCTTTAGTATCTAAGTATACACAATTTAATCAATCACTAATGCAGCATATGTATAAAACTAACTATATTGCATAACTGAAAATCAACCGCGGAAAAAGTCATTTACTCTTTTATTCTGTAACCAAGTGCTACTTATTACTAAGTGTTATAAATCTATACATAGCACTTTTAATACATATACTTATTTCCAGGAGAAACAATAACATACAAAATTAGAAAGTTGTAGTGGTTGTTTAGTAAATAACTTTACACGAAAGCTTAAGTTGTTAGGTAAAACGTTCATTTGGAACGTGTTTTCAAATGATTATTTTGGATGAAACAATTTTCTCCTAATGTTCTCTTACAAACGATATGAAAAAAATGTGATTTTTACTTAAAAATAAACTACTACGCATAAACTAAATATTTTTATATGTACCAAAAACTTGAAAGCCAACTATTTGAAATACAAAAAAACTGGGACCGACCAGGGCCGTTATATCAACAAAATAGAAACGAAGAAAGAATTGTAATCCAATAAGGAATGCAGCTTTAGCGATGTCAGCAAGAAGAGTTCCATTACCAGCGTCCGATTGCCAAACGACATACTCACTTACAAATGCCTGCCAACATAGAAATCATAGAAATCAGCTGGATGATCCAAGGGTTTTTGAGAACCATCGTAGTTTGAGATAATTTGAATATCTGGGTTAAACATGTTTGCTGTAAAATAGGAAATTCAAGACTAAGTCATAAATTAAAATCAAAAGTAAAAGCTAGAACTAATTTGGTCTTTCTTCTCGAACACAACCACTCCCAATTTGGTCTATCTTCTCCTTCGTTCTCTTACTCCTTAGATGCTCCCACTCTCTTTTCACTACCCTTACATAGTCGCTTACCAAACGAAATCAAATCTTCAGCTTCTAAAAGATTGCCTTCGACACTCTATTCGATTCTGCCCCTCTCAGATTCCACCATCTTCAATAACCACTCCTAACTAAACCTTGCTCTTATGAATCGCTCATGCCCATTTCTCCTCAGAGCATTAGACGCTCTCCCTCACGTCGCTCTCACTCTCACGTCCTTGTTCCCTTAACTAGGGTTTTCAAAAAGGAATAAGAAAGGAGGAGAAACAGATAAGAGAAGGAGGGAACGTGGATACCTGAACCCAGTGGACTAACGGAGCACTACAGCAAGTGCTTAAGAAATGTCGCGGGAAGTACACGCACAGGGATGAAAACCGCTCTTTTAGATGAACGAATTCGAAAGAAAGTCGAAAGAACAAAGATAAAGTCAAATGAGCGAAACAAAGGAGAACGGGGGAAGTGACAATATTTTTTTCAAACTTTTTTTTAAGAGTCATAGATACAGTTTATATTAAGAAGCGGTATCTATTGTGTCGTAATAGACAACACTTCTTTAAAACTATATATCGAATTATGAATTAAAAAATAATATTAAATGTTTATAAATAACGTTTTTATAGATAACATTTATTTAAATAAACTTATTGTTACACTCATTCATTATATCTCAATATTTATAAATAACGTTTGTATAGAGAACATTTATATAAATAAATACTATTTATTGTTTCACACATTTATAAATAATACTTATTTAAAAAACGTTATCTAATAGATGTTAGCAATGAACAATAATACAGTAAAACAATAGTTTTAGGACTCTCTAGAAAGTTTGTGACTCATTACTTCTCCAAGATTTTGATATGTACGTTATATCGTTCAATTGTGATAATAAGGTTATACATGACCTTACTCAAAACTATGGTTAACATAACCATTGAAACATGTGGAGGTTGACAACTTTCATCATAAAGAAACTTAATAAAAATATTATGGAAATGTTAAATATTGGATTTGAAGACCAACTTGAATATATTTTTATCAAAGTTGTTATAAACCAGATTGTAGAATTATTAGACAAGTTAGAGAATGTATGAAATACTTTTACCAATTTTTGTGAGAGCATTAAGATGAAGATATTTTATTAACTAAATTAAAAGTATCTATAACAGTGTACAAAATATATTGTATCGTCATAACTACCTTAATTTGGTCCTGATTTGCCAATAGATACAAAATATATATTGTATAACTATACAAGTTAAGTATACACTACAACTTATTTGCCATAGATATTTTCTGCTGGTACATGGGGTGTTCAAGGGGAAATTAATGACTTGCCCGTTGCTATAGTTCTGATTGGTATCAATCTTGAAATATAAGGAAAACATTTATGACATAGTACTTCACTTCAACTATCTCATAATGTCGGTCTCCATCATAGGTTAAAAGTCTCCTCAAACTTGTCAGGCTACCATTGTGTCTTTGGTTTGATGTAGTAAGAGGGTGACTTCAGAACAAGATGAAGATGAACAGATAATTCCACAGGTTCCGTGCTTTTCACAAGTCATGTTTTCCTCTTGAGCCTGACCCCATATTACAGCATAAAAGCCAACAGCTATTGTAGCAGCTCCGATCACACTGCACAGTGAATAAAAATCAAGCAACTTATTAATTAGGAAAAATGTAACATTATTTGAAGCTACATGCATGCACATACCTTCCAAGATATAGAGTGTCTCCGAGAAACACAATCCCCATAGCAAGTGCAATCACAATTCCTAAAGGATTGAACATAGCAACATACACAGCTCCCTTCTTTCGACATGCCCATGCATACACCACACTTCGTATAGACAGCACTACAATGGCCTACAAAAATCATAAAATAACTACAGCAGTAAAATAAGGTCCAAATTATTACAAAATTACTGGTCTGCATCAAATAGTTAGTTCTACTATAGATCCAAACTTACTGAATACAATATGCACACCAATTCCATATCAGGCTTAAGCATCCATGCCTTGGGATTTTGCTCTGCAATGAAAGCAACTACGAAAGATAGGATTACAGAGAAACTGGTAGCAATGGTTATTAGCATTAGCTCCTCTGGGTAGTCCTTAATTGTCCATGTCTGCATCAAAAGACTCATTTTTGTTATGTGTGAGGACAAAGTGACACTGCAGAAAGAATTTTAAAGATCAAAACAACTAAACTTATTAAATCTTTGCACAATATCTCAGAAATAAAATGTATATTGGAAACTTGTAATATTTATATTAATTTTATCTATTACACACAAATTTTATCCAGAGAAATTTAATTCTTTATATTAAAACCTATTTACCTGTATAACAAGTGAGACTGAACCACCAAAGGTAGCAGTTGCTAGGAGAAATGCTCCTAGTAGCCATTGTGATTGTTGAGATGAGAGCACTAAATTGTTTTGCATGAGATTACTTGTCACAGCAAAACCTTTGTACAAAGTCATTATTAATGCCCCTGCAATTGAGACCACAGTCCCAATGGTTTTTGCTTGGCAGCTTCTTAGCTTTAGGTCCAGCTTTTCCATCCTAAATCCATCAATAGGTTCACACTTTAATTACTTCATACAAATATCCAAACTTGTAACCAATCATTTGGTGGAAGTAAACTGATCTTGTAACAACTTTAATTATCTGATTTTACCTACATGTTTTGAAAGTTTCCATCAGTTTATGACTTTCCTTGAGATTTTGTCATACTTTTCTATTTTGCAGAAAAAATAATTTAATGACACTAATGATAGATTTTGACCTATAATTTTGAGACCTAAAATAATATATTTAAATTAAATATAATTTTAATGTTTAATCTCCATACAAATTACCACAATTCATTTTTTGTTATAGTAATAAGATAATTTGAGTGAACTTCTTTTGCTGCACCACTTTTGTATGTATGGAAAAGTTACACCCTCCTTAATCATCAGTGACCTTGATTCTACTTTTAGAAAAAGAATAAAAAATGGTAAATCTAGTTGGAGGACGAAGCAACTCCCATCCCTTATAAACTAGAACAGTTATGATAAACATATGTTGCCTCATTTTAAGTTTAAAGGTCCTACAAAAATATCCATTTTGTTTTATTGAAAAAATATGAATTACAATTTTACTTTATTTAGTGTTATGTTTTAAAATTTATATAATTATATTCTTTTATTGTTATTTAGCATCAAAAAGAAGAAAACATTTTTTTTCACATTATATTATTGATATATTATGTTTTCTTTGTTTTGATCATTAATTTTTATAAAAAAAAAATATTATTTAATAAATACATATAGATATACCAATTACTTGACAAAGATTAAAATGAAACACGAGTTTTATATCATTGAGGACACAAATGAATATAAATTTTATAAGATGAAAATGGTATAATCAAATTCAAACTTGTCTCTTGTAAAAAGAATAAGTTAGGAATAACTATTAAAGCTAAAAAAATAGAAAGACGATAAATAAATAGACATAAATTAAATTAAAATAAGATAAAAGTATTGCCTGAAAAATAGAGATAAACTTATTATGTTTAGATAAGAGAAAAAGAACAAAATGAAACAAAGTATATTGTATTATTTTAGTATCATTATAATAAATAATAATTTAAGATTGAGAAATTTAATTTTTTTATTATATTATTTAGGAATCTTATCAATTATAGAATATAGAGGACAAATATGTTATTAAGTTGAATTTTTGGATATGGTTTTTTGAGAGTTTCTCCCTCCACCACCATCAACCGCTCTCTGCACCACCTCATACTTAATTTGTCCTTACTATAAAACAGATGTCAACATCCGTTTCACCTTCAACGGATGTTGTTATCCGTGAACGGATGTTGACATCCGTTTACATATTTTATATTTTAGTTTATTATTTTTATTTAAAAAAAAACTTCAATAGATGTGCCACATCCGTTTAATAGATTTTCAAAAAATATTTTATTTATTATTTAAATAATAATATATAAATTAAATTAATAACAATTATTTTATTAAATAAAATAAAATTAATTTATAAATAATTAAGTAATAATTTAAAAAAAAATAAATAATATTTTCATATTAATTTAAAATATAAAAAATTAAAAAATTAAAAACTAAAAAAAAAAAACTAATTCAACGGATGTCGCCACATCCGTTAACAGATGTGACACATCCGCTTAGTAGATTTATAACAAAAATTTTAATTATTATTAAATAATAATACATAAATTAAAATTAATAAT